>JANHZT010009052.1:4238-14645 GCA_032468215.1 Stegonotus admiraltiensis | reverse complement strand
TTTTCTCCACCCCCACCCCACCCCTGAAAATCTGGGGTCTGGAGGCCCTTTTTCTGAGTAAAAAATTGTATTAGGAGGCCTAATATTCATGAGCTGCGGCTAGTTTCATCCGGTGCAGGACGAAAAACAAATCCGATAGCAATGCTGTGTGATGAGTTTATACAGATCCATCAACTGCAGATTGCAAAAGGTTCCGTGTTTTATAAATTTTGCAACACCGAGGGTACTTTTCAACTTAACAACCATTCGTTCAAAAGTCACAAGGGCACTGAAAATGACTGATAAAGAATTCTATTCTATTCTATTCTATTCTATTCTATTCTATTCTATTCTATTCTATTCTATTCTTTAAAAAGGCTGTTTTATGGCTGTTTTTCACTCTTACGACCTTTGCAGGATCCTTGCGGTCACATGATGAAAATCCACGCGCTTCGCAACTGTTATGCGTGCCCGGCGATTGCAGTGACTTTAGTTAGACAAGTCAGAAAATTGGCCACAATTCTCTTAATGCAACTGCTTCACTTAGCAGCAGGAATTCTGGTTTCCATTGTGGTCGTATGTCAAGGACTGCCCGTAGTTCAGAAAAGGGGCTACTAGACCAGTGTTGTTTTTCACTTGTACCCAATCTGCTCCCAAAAGTTCATTAAAATTAGAAGTTAAGCAGAAGTGTCTGTACCATGCTCACTTTGGCTCTAGTTCTTCTGAATCTTCTAATCTGGAACCTGATTTTTTTTTTTTTAAATTGTCTTTCTCTTGAACATGGAGATGTGATGTTCACAGGACCCCTTTTGTTAGCTGGTGGCTGTGGGAGAGGGAGGTCTAAGTCAGGAGAACATCAAACTATACTTTTGAGAGGTCGAAGTCAGGAGAACATCAAACTGTACTTTGAGAGGTCCAAGTCAGGAGAACATCAAACTGTACTTCGAGCAGGTGCAATCTTCTCAGGTACCTGAAGGAGTTTGACAGCTCTATCCATGATGGTTCATGTGCTTTCTAAACTTTCCTTTTAGTCTCACGGAGACCATTGAGAACCTCCAGACTCACATCGATGAACTGCAGAGCCAGGTGGAAGAGTTGAAGACCTCTGGGCAAAGCCACGTAAATTATGAAAGACCCGAGCAGCCCAAATCGGTCCAGAGTTTTCCATGCCTGAAAGAACTGTACGATCTCCGCAAGTAAGTAGCAAGCTCACCAAGTCACAATGTGGAAGACATTGAAAAATTAATACGGATCGCATGCCACATTCCCGCCAAAAATTCCCAATGGTTTATTTTCATATAAGGAGGACACCATAGCGTGTTTTGGTTGAAAATTGATGTTTAGAACCGGAAGTGACATCATGGTGATACCAGTCGCAAAGGAACAGAGCTCTCTGTCCCTGTGCTGGCTTCTCCCTGTTTGTGGGCTCCAAAAGGAGCCAAAACCGCCTTGGAGGGGTGGCAAAGCTAAGGAGGGGCGTCTTGTGAGGTCGTAGGTGAGAGCGCAACTCTCCTGCAGAACTCCAGGCCTTTTTCTTCCCTCTATGCCACAGCGAGGAGAAGAGGCAGCCTAAGATGGCTGCCACAGAGCCGGAGACCGCTTAACATCTATGAAGAGTGCTGGAGTGGATTTGGTGAAGAGTGTTTGAAACTGGGTGAAAATTGATGTTTAAAATGCTTAACTAATATTCCAGGTTTAAATAAATGCATCCAAGTCTTTTACTTTGGGGCGATTTCTTCCTGATGTGATGTATCCATGCAATTGATGGTTTCATATGCGATGGGAATGAGATTTATCGGGCAAAACACGCTAAGCACTTCCTTCTCTCTTTCTGTGTTACACCTAGGTATTTTGTCTATGATCACATATTTGCAGAAAAGATTATATCAATGGATAGTCAACTAAGTCCCGTAGAAGAGGAAAACCAGAATTTGAAGAAGGCCATAACTCTCTTGCAAACTCAGCTCAACGTGGAGAAAGAAAAGAGATTGTCTATGGAGGAAGAGTACAGTTTTCTGCTGAAGGAAAACACGGATCTGGAGCAACGGCTGGTGGACATCCATCTGTACCAGGCGAGAGCCGAGGAACTGGAGACAGAAGTGGCTGAAATGAAGCAGCTCTTTAATTCTGGAAGCCCCTGTCCGAATAGGATGGAGCAACTTCCCCCCGAATCTTTTTTCATTTCTCTCAAAGACCCCTTAGAAAAAGAACTCAGCCACGGTCCTTGGGACGGTATGTCCTTCATCTTTCCTGAACTTGAGAAGAGGTCCCTCAAAAGAAGCACCAGCGAGAGCTTGCTCAGCAGCGGGGCGGGCGAGGACCTCTTCAAAGGCCACGAAGAGACCTGCATCAGGAGGGCAGAAGCCGTCAAGCAACGGGGCGTCTCTCTACTCAACGAGGTTGACGCCCAATACAACGCCTTGAAGGTCAAGTACGAAGAACTTCTGCAGAAGTGTCAAACGGACAAAGAATTGCAGGACCACAAGGCTGTGCAGACCTCAAAACAGCGTCCCAAAAATGTTCGTGGTGGGTGCGCACCCCTGGATGGGGGTCTTAGGGATCTCCGTTCCCCAACTGCTGATTCACCCAACTTCTCTTCCAATGCTTCTCCTGAATATAAACTTCTCTTCAAAGAGATCTTTAGCCGTATCGAAGAAACTAAAAAGGAAATTGATGAACATCGGGCAAAATATAAGTCTTTCTCTTCTCAATGTCCTTAAAAAAGTATGGCGGGGGATCAATAATAATATTTTTTTTTTCATGATGTCATCCTTTTAATGTTTCTTAGGGAACAAAAGATGTAAGCTTGGCTCAGGGTTGGCAGATTTTCCATAAAATGAGTTGGATCCATTTGGTTAGTTCTACCGAGTTGGAATCCGGTTGATTCCGTCTTGCCCTGAACCAAGTTCTCTCTGGAGGGCGAATCTTTTGACAACCGGTTTGCAAATTAATTTTATTACGCAACTCCAAATTAACAATTCCAGTTCTGCTGAAAAAAAACCTGACGTCTTATAGAAATGAAAACCCCCGAGTTATACCACACAGCTTATATTATGCACAGTAACAACTCTTCTGGACTTAAGACACTTTCTGGGGTTGAAAAACCAAAATATAGATTTTTGGTAGTGGGCCGTTGTCATGTACAACCGCAAGCAAAGAGTTAAAACATTGTGCACTCTGACATTCCTTAAGTGAGGGAATTTTACAGATCTGGCACTATTTAATATGCTGGGATGCCATTGTCTTATTTTAAAATCCAGCGTGGCCTCTCATTTAAACAAACAAAAAAATGAATTCAAGGATTGGAATATAATATATATATATATATTGGAGTGTATAATTTGGCTAATAAAACTCCTGGTGCATCAACCTTCTGCTGCATTAGAAGACTGAATATTACAAAACAGCCTCCATATAAAAAGTAAACTGATTAGCATAAAGCAAAATAAAAAAACAGCAGAGTCCCCTATTTTAATGTAACTTAAATCCTTCCAGCATGTTTTCAAGGATTTGATTTTCTGGAAATGGTCTATCACACAGCCAACTCGAGGCTAAATTGGGAAGGATTTAGAGCAGCTTAAGCCACAAATTCACCTATGATCACACCAGCAAATAGGTTGTATGTAGAACAGGCCAAATATTTAATATATGCTATGATAATATTCCATCCTTTCCTGCCGAAACTCGCATCTGTTGCAAAGTCCAATAACTGTAGTTTTAGAGCAAGCATTTTACTATTTTTTGTAGGAAGAACGCTTGGGAACAGAAGTGGAGAATTTAAAGTCCCTTCCCTTTAGTTCTGAGTTTTTAAGAAAAATTCAATAGGTCAGTTGCCAACCAGCGTCACAAAAGGTGACTTGTTATTTTTTTTTTCCCAAAGAAAAGGGATCTGTTTCATATTGCATTCCTAATTTAAAAAGAAGAATTTGAGCTGCCTAAAAGAAGAAGGAAAAAAACCACACAATTGCAGTTTTAAAACTCTTGGTTGCTGTTACAAATTCACCTGCCTTATCTACTGTGGGTGGCTTGTTCTCCTTCGATTACGAGATTCCAGGTGGAAACTCAACTCTCCCACGTGGTGTATTTCTACTTACTACCAGTTTGTTTGGTCTTATTGGGTGTTTTGCAAATAAGGGCAAATAAATCCTTTCTGCAATGAAGTTTGTGCTGGTTTCTGGTGGGTACAATTTAAAAAAAAAAATTCAACATTTTTCACCTTTAAAATCACACTTTTACAGCTTTCCGTAGTCGGAATTTTTTCTTAATTCCAATTTGTCCTTCGGCTTATTGTGTACATGTATATTCTTATTTCGTAAGTACTTATTTATATAATATATACAATATATACATATCTACTGCACACTAAATATATATTTTTTTTCATTATATTATCTTCTCTTAACATTCCCTATGCATTACTTTTAGACTTCTTTTCCTGCAGTTAGACCACCTATTCCATGTCTCATAGTATACCGTTTCCTCTCTGTCCCTTAATTCCATCGTTAATTTGTCCATTTCTGTGTATTCTAGCACCATTTTTATAATCATTGTGTTTGATGGAGTGTGTTGTTTCCAATTTTGGGCAAATGTAATTCTGGCTGCGGTGATTATATGGAGCGTGAGATATTGAATTTCTTTATTCATCTTTCCTTTTATAATACCCACAAGAAATAGCTCTGGTTTCATATCGATTTTTCGTTCAATAATTTCCTCCAACCACTTTTTAATTTTTTAACCAATACACTCTGGCTTTGGGACATGTCCACCATGTCCCTTAACAATTAGGAATCAATATCCTCTTTCTCGGATTCTGGAGTGCTGAGAACAGCTATAGAAAGCATGCATCTTCACTAGGCTGGAACCGAGGGGATGATTTTATCCTTATGAAAAAGGGGCATAAATATCTAAACAGCTTTATTATGGATGTATTTTTGTGTTTTGTATCTTTTGTTTATTTATTTTTGTTATTTTAAATATATACACAGAGAGAGAGAGAGAGGTTTTTTCCACGATTTCCTAGACACATTTCTGATAGTAAATTGCCATACCTGCTTATTTACTTTCAGAACTCTGCTCTCTTTTATGTTCCTGCGTGTGCAGTTTTAGAGCATCAGCTTTGATTGCAATTAATGTATCAGGCTAGATTATAACTCTTTGATCTGCCCGCATGGATTGTCATGGATATTACATTTTATCTGAAAGATGAGAAATAACCTTTTTGTTGCCTTTGCTGGCCCCCACTTTTGACTTCCCTGCTTTTCCCATCCTGTTGACTCAGTGGTTGCATTTCCAACAATTTGTTGGGCTGTTAGGAAACATCTTGGCCAATCTCACCTGGGGGTAAATGCCATCTATAAAACTTGTGGGTGCATTTTATGTGCTTCCGACGTCAACCAAAGGAAGGGTGCAGTAGAAGGGTGTAATGAAATTTATGACTACAGATGTGTATTAAAGAGAGGGTGTCCTCCTGCATTCACAACTGCTGAAGGAGGTGATGGTGCATCGCTTACTTTTCCTGGGTTGGGAGGTCCTGTTCACGGTTCCACCTTTGTCCTTACTCATTTGGACTTCTGCAGTGTCCTTCATGTGCAGCTCCTCTTTTAGTACATCTGGAAGTTCCAGTTGACACACCCAGAACAGGAGGTCCAAGTAGCTATGGATGCTGGTTGAATGAATCCATGGAAGACTAGTTGACTTGATGCCCATGGTCTTCTTGAAGGTCCTTCATGGTTTGGGACCACCTCAGCCCATCCGATAAAATTCAAGGGTGACCTTTGGGCTTCTTGAAGTCACGGCATCAATGGGATTTTGGAAGTTCTTTTATTGCGGTTTGCCTTCCTTGAAATAAGATGCCCCTGGAAATTTGAATGGCCTCCATACTTATCATCATCACCATCCTCTTTTAATGACCGCATAATTCCTTGTGGGGTGGAGTCCGGGCAGCTGAATGTAGCTGAGTGTTTACTGGCCGGATGCCCTTCCTGTCGCCAATGCAGTTGTTTTTTTTCTGGCGGATACATTCTCATCGTGCCGAGAGAAATATCTGCCTCTACCTAGGATCGAACTCACAGCCTCGCGATTGTGAGGCAAGCTAGGCCACCGCACCACTCCATACTTACGCTGTTCCATAAAACTATTAAATCTTGGCTGTTTCGGTAGATCTTTGGAGTTGAAAGTTTCTCTGGGAGAGGGGAAGTTGTTAAGCGATTTCCCAGGGTTGTGTGTCTGTTTTTGATGAATTATGGCGACTGCGAACAATTTCACACATTCTAAAGTTACCAAACTGAGACATGTGATTTATGCCTTGCTTGCCACACGCCGTAAATCAAATTCAAAAACTAGAGCGTGGTTTTGGTTTTAAAGCTGGTGTCCTAAAGGAAGGGCAGTGGCTGATTTACATATATGCCTACATAACACAAATTAACGTCTCCTTCCTATGCAAATGGCGCACTTAGATTTTCATGGTGTCCCACGGCCGCGTTCTAGTTTGAAAACAAGGAGGATCACGTTGCAAAAGACGATTTAAAATATATTAAAAAAAATAATTTAAAAATATATTTTAAAAGACTCTTATACAGGTAGTCCTTGACTTACAACCACTCGTTTAGAGACTGTTCGAAGTTAGGACTTGGACAAAAGTTCTGGCAGCTAGGCCACTGATGGCGAACATTTTCAGCACCGAGTGCCCAAACTGAAATACACATAGATGTGTGCATGCCAGAGTGCCGGAAACCCAAAGACCAGCTGGCTGGTGCGCATGTGTACGCCAGAAACCAGAAGAGCCGCTGGCGATGGTGCGGATGCCCAGAGAGATGCATGCCATAGGTTCGCCATCACAGCTCTAGGCCCTGTGCAATCCCATAACTACAATTTGTGCCATTTCCAACAAACAAATGTCCCATAGCAAACAGTGGGTTCGGTTAACTAGGTTAACTACAGGGTTTGCTTAACCACCATTGGAAAAAAAAAAAAAGGCCAGGACGTCACCTGCCTAATGACGGTCGCAACTTACGGCCATAACTGCGGGCTCAATTATGGTCATAAATGGAGGATTACCTATAGTTTCCATCGTCTTTCACGCTCTTCAGAATACACGGCACTCATCTTCCATTTCAACTCGCGAAACAGGTTACAAGGGGGTGTCTGATTATTTGTTTCCTGAGAGGCCAACATTTTCACTCCCTACGCTAGCTTCATTGAAGTATCATTTTGCCCGACCTGTGCAAAGCCAAGAATTCCACCTGCTTCATTACAGAATAAAAACGGGGAGAAAAAAAAAATATACCAGTGCATTTAGCTGCAACGGAGATCTGACCTGCATGGTTAAATCTGAACAAAGACAGCTTTCAAAAGGAAACAGGATAGTTTAAAACGAGTTAGCGGTTTTGGTCTGGATCCGGCAGTTTTATGTCACTCACAACCGAGTCCCAATCTAGGCCATGCCGTCCAAGAGGTGACCACAGTTACACAAAGAAACCTCAAAGAGGCCGGGCAGTGCAGCGATGAGAAAAAAAGAGCACAACGCGTAAAGATAAAAATCCGGATCTCCTCCTGCAAACTCGAAATTTATTGGCATCCATTATAAAATGAACCGTTAGATCATGATTTCGTTAACAGTTCAGCCACCACAATGAGGATTGTTCATTTTGTGGTCGCTTCTAAGTAAGATTGAGAAATAGAGATATATTAGGGATCCAAATTAAGCTAGGGGGACGTACAGATTCCCCCGTCTGTTCCAAGATTAGTGGTTTGGATGTCATTGCAAATAGCTAGTACGGCCATCACTGGTAGATCTTCCATTGGGGAGCTGTTTTTTGTTTCTTTCCTATCCTATCCTTCTGCTTTCTCTTTGTCCATCCTGGGATGAAACCAGATGCAACTGAGGCGAGTCCCATCGTCAAGAGGTTGGCTGCTGGACTGTCCCTTTGAGGTACCACATGCCTCCTTGGCTTACACAACAATCCTGCAGGAAAAGGAAGAAGCTTGATCAGAGATATAGAATAGAATAGAATTCTTTATTGGCCAAGCGGGATTGGACACTCAAGGAATTTGTCTTTGGTGCATACACACTCAGTGTACATAAAAAGACAAGATACATTCGTCAAGAATCATAAGGTACAACACTTAATGATAGCCATAGGGAACAAATAAGCAATCAAATCATATTAGGAAACAGGCAATATAAATCATAAGGATACCAGCAACAAGGTTACAGTCGTACAGTCATAAGTGGGAGGAGATGGGTGATAGGAATGATGAGAAGATTAATAGTAAGGCAGACTTAGTAAATAGTTCGACAGTGTTGAGGGAATTATTTGTTTAGCAGAGTGATGGCATTCAGGGGAAAAACTGTCCTTGTGTCTAGTTGTTCTGGTGTGCAGTGCTCTATAGCGTCGTTTTGAGGGTAGGAGTTGAAACAATTTACATCCAGGATGCGAGGGGTGTCTGTAAATATTTTCACAGCCCTCTTTTTGACTGGTGCAGTATACAGCTCCTCAATGGAAGGCAGGTTGGTAGTAATTGTTTTTTTGGTTTGGCTGCAATCAACCAAGCTTGCCCTGAATTGCATTCTGCAGCAACTGAAGCCACGGGTGAGGAAAACAGAGAGTTGAACCCAGGTAAAAGTTCGTGGTTTTTTTCAAAAACAAAAAATCATAGATTTCATGCATGGTTTCCGTTGCAAATTATACAACCCACAACCTGGAAGGCAGGTAGGTCCTGGTTGAAGGATGCTTCCAAAAGACAGCCAGAGTTATGAACTGATCTGGTTCTAATAGAAGGTTAGCTGGGGAATTCTAGGAGTTGAAATCCGTATGTAGGGGTGGGCTTCAAAATTTTTAGCAATGGGTTCCCTGCCAGGTTGCTGGGTGGGCGTGGCTATGGCAAAAATAGTCTCCCCCAGGCTCCAGAGACTCCCTGGAGGCCCATTTTCGGCCTTCCAGAGCCTACGGGAGGCCCATTTTTCACTCTCCACGAGCCTCCGCACGGGCCCTACACTTACCTGGCATCTAAAATAGGCCGCGTGGAGACTCCTGGGAGGGGTGGAGTGGGAGGGGAAGGATAGGAGGGGAGGGGCCAGCCAGGAGTGGGATTTGGGGGTTCGCCGAACTGCACAGAATCTCCGCCAGAGGATCGCCCGAACCCAGGGAAACCCACCACTGTCCGTACGTCTTAAAAATGGCCAAAGTCGAGGAGAGACTGATCTGGGGTCCTTACAAAATCCAGAACCACCACCAACTTCCAAAGCAGAGAAGATCAATAAACCCGTGGACTTATTTAGCAGTTATTACCGGAGGGTATATATATATATATAAAAAGAAAAGATTGTGGTGCTGTCAAGGCAACGACGGATCATTCAGGGACGGTAAACAAGCCGCCTTCAAACATTTCCAAGGGGATTTGATGTGATCTCATTTCCCACCTCTGAAAAAACGTAGTGCTTTTAGCTCCCTATCCGCCTGCAAGCGTTAATGACAGGTGTCTCCCCCCAAAAACATGAAGTTGCTAATTGCTGCTATTAAATAATTAACACCGTGCCTACAGATGAAAGCAAACAGAGAACATGTGCCTGCTGGGTTTTGGGTTTTTTTTTTTTGTGTGTGTGCAAACATCTGGCCTCCGCTGTCTTTTCAACAGCCTGTAAATCACTCTGAGTTTTGGTATCTAGACAGCATTCAGATTGGAAGGACAATTCCGATTCAACAACTTAAAAAAACAGATATAACCGGGGGGCGGGGGGGGCGGGCAAAAGACGTTCTCGGAGGATGGGCTCCATAATGAGTCTGAAAGCTTGGAGAAGAGTACAGGTAGTTCTCGACTTGCAACAGTTCGAAGTTACGACGGCACTGAAAAACAGGAACCGAGGACCGTTTTTTCACAGTGAGGATCTTTGCAGCATCCCGGAGGTCACCTGATTTACACTCGGATGCTTGACAGCTGACTCACATTTATGACGGTCGCAGCATCCCGACGCCGGGTTCACTTAACCACCGGGTTACTAGTTTCGCAACCGCAGCGATTTGCTTAGCAACCGTGGCAGGAAAAGTGGTAAAACGGGGCAAAAACTCACGTGACCAATTTCTCATTGAGCAACATCAATTTTGGCCTCACTAGACTAGCCACGCCCAGTTCCTGCGACCGTTCTTCGTATGTTCTTGCAACCGTTCCTGCAGGGTTCCTGCTGCAACCGTTTGTCATACTACCTGAGACTTCTCAGGAAACCACCACTGAATGAAAAACTGCTGGTGACCTTCTACCGCTGCACCAGAGAGAGTATTTTAACTTTCTGCACCTGTGTACGGTTTGCCAATTGCACAGTGGCAGATAGGACAGTGCTCCGGGGGGGTCAACATCATTGCCCAGAGGATCATTGGTTGCCCTCTCCCCTCTTTGGAGGAGCTTTATAGCTCCCGCTGCCTTAAGAAAGTT
>JANHZT010009049.1:236676-251688 GCA_032468215.1 Stegonotus admiraltiensis | reverse complement strand
CACTTCAGACAAATGGTTATCCAACATCTTCTTAAAAATGTCCAGTGTTGGAGCATTCACAACTTCTGGAGGCAAGTAGTTCCATTGATTAATTGTTCTAACTGTCAGGAAATTTCTCCTTAGTTCTAGGTTTCTTCTCTCCTTGATTAGACTCCACCCATTGCTTCTTGTCCTGCCCTCAAGTGCTTTGGAGAATAGCTTGACCCCCTCTTTTTTGTGGCAACCCCTGAGATACTGGAACACTGTTATCATATCACCCCTAGTCCTCCTTTTCATCAAACTAGACATACCCAGTCCCAGCAACCATTCTTTATATGTTTTAGCCTCCAGTCCCCTTATATCAGATTTGATGTTATGAAACCAAATTGTTCTTTGCTTGCCCCTTCTTCTTCCACTAACCATTCCTAGCACCATTGACTTCTCCAATGAATTTGACACGGAGTAAATCAGATGTAGACTTATGGTTTTTAGCTTTTAGTGATGTGCCTGGTTTTATACAAGAGAAAATACATTAGAAGGGCAATTTTGCCATACTCAGATATTACTTCCCCCAGGTAATGCTTCCATTTCTACTTTTTTCTTCCTAGCGTTTTCTCACAAGGGCTTTTTCAGATCAACTGAATGCCGACCCATTGGTTCTGACAAGGGATTTACTAACTGACTTGTTGCCTAAGATGGATAGTTGTGGGCAAACAGAGAGTAACTGGCCAAAGTCACCCAGCCAACTTTCATGCCTAAGGCAAGACTATGTCTCACAATCTGCAAATATCAGTGGTGAAAGAAGCAGCAGAATCCAAGAAACCTCTTCATGTAATTATTATTACAGAATTTGAATATGGGACTTCGACTTTAGCGGGGTTGTCTATTCCAATCAAGGAGTTTTCAGGCAAAGAAAATGGAGGACATACTTTTGCTCTAGTACAGTGGTAGACAAACTTGGCTCTTTCACACCCTGTGGACTTCAACTCCCAGAATTCCTAAGACAGCTTCGCTCGGCTGTCTCAGGAATTCTGGGAGTTGAAGTCCACAGGTTGTAAAAGGGCCACAGTTGCCCACCCCTGCTCTGGCTGGTCTATGATCATAATAAAGATTTGATTTGATCCCATCCACCTACTTGGACCTTGCTACTTCATGTTTAAGAAACGATTTCAACATTTGAAATAATATCTACTGCTATTGCTTTCACTCTTTTCTTCTGCTCTGGATCTTGACCATCCAGAATTTTTTTCACAATTTTTTTCTGATATTCCTAATGGATTAGAGCAGAAGGTTAAAGGAAAAGCTCCAGGACCCCATATGTTCCTCTAAAAATACAATTCTCAGCATTGCCTATGGAGATTTTTAGTCATCCAGGTCATGCTTGTCTCAAAGGTACTTTTTCAAGAGGCAACTGGAATGTCTTTGTTTTTCCTTGAAGAGGTTTCACTTCTTATCCAAGAAGCTTCTTCAGTTCAGAACTGAAAAAGTTTCTTGGATGAGAAGCAAAATGTCTTCGAGGAAAAACAAAGGAAGTCCAGTTGCCTTTTGAAAAAGCACCTTTGGGATAGAGGTCCCAGAGTCCATTCCAAATGTGCCACAATGAGAGTCCTGATTTTTAATTGAAAAAGGGAACAATTATTTAAAATGTAGATAGCAAGAATCATAGTGCCTGTTATGAATTAATCTAATGGAGTTAAGATTAAATCAAATTTAGTGCTATAGTCTGCATTTATTTATCCTGATCTTCCCATTTTGGGGAGTCCAGCTTCCAACATTTTATTGTATTTATTAATTTTTTTATGCTGTCCGTCTCCCCTACAAGGTGACTCTGGAACATGCAACCCAAAGGTCAGGCACAGCATTCAAGCTGCAAAATGTTGCACACCCATTAATTACAGGCGTAGGCCTGGAAGGCCTTAACAGGAATGATATCATTGACATTGATTTCATTGATTGAAAAAAATGTATGGATTGTTCTTTGGAGAAGTGAGACAAATAGAAATAAGAACCATTGCTTTGGTGATATCTGATCAATGCATATTTCTGTTAAGTAAGGTATGGAATAGGAATCAGGTCTACCTTTGATTGTATTGGGAAACAGATGTCTATGGAGATTTTCAGTCATCCAGCTCATGGTTATCTCAAAGGTGCTTTTACAAGAGGCAACTAGACTTTCTGTTTTGTCTCTGAAGATCTTCCACTTCTCATCCAAAAAGCTTCTTCAGCTCTAACAGAATAGTGGGTAATGGAAGGATTTATATTTACAGCTGGGCATTTGCATTCTTTTAGCAAGTTGTTAAGGTCACCTGGAGATTTATCTGTGTCATCAGGGTCACCTGAGTGGTACAAATGGGTGTGGAGCCTTTTTGGAACTGTTGAAAGGACTGTGTTACAGATTGAAGATAGATGATGTCGTACCCCTCCCTCTCTCCAGGTGATCTTAACGACTCGCTAAAAGAATGCATATGACCATCTGTCTGCAAGGAATATAAATTTATTTATTGTTTATTTATTTGTCAAGAAGTATAAGGAAACAAGTAACAGTATAGGCATAGACATGGACACATGGAAAAAAATGGCACAAATAAAAGGATATAAATAACAGGCAAAACATAGCTATAAACACATAGAATGATTACATATAAATGGGGACAGTAGGACAGGGACGGTAGGCACGCTGGTGCGCTTTTGCACGCCCCCTTAGGGACCTCTTAAGAAACATGAAAGGTCCACGGTAGAAAGTTTAAGGTAAAAGATATGGGGATTAGAGAGACTAACAACAGGATCAGGTAGAGTGTTCCAGACATTTACTACTCTATTGCAGAAGTCCTATTTCCTACAATCAAGATTAGAGCAATTTACATTGAGTGTGAATCTATTCCTTCCATTCCCCACCATCCTGTCAGAGCTGAAGAAGCTTCTTGGATGAGAAGCGAAACGCCTTCAAAGAAAAACCAGAAAGTCCAGTTGCCTCTTGAAAAAGCACCTGTTGTGGCCCATCAGTAGCCTGTGCAGCTAGTAGCTGATTCCGACAGTGAGGAAGCTGGTGTGGTGCTGCACCGGCAGCCTGTGCAGCTGGCACTCGAGTCGGACAATGAGGAGGCTGGAAAAGATGTGGTGCCAGAGGCGGGGATTCAGTCAGGGCCTTCAGAACCTCCAGAAGCTTCCATGGGTGAAGAGGAAGAAGAGGAGGGGCCTCTTCTCGATGCACAGGCACGCAGAGCTGCCAAAAGGCAGGAGTAGCTCCTCAGGAGGAGTTCTCCTCAAGAGTAAGGCTTGGGGCTAATTGGCCACTCCCTTAGCCTATTTAAGGACGAACGACGACTGAGGCAATTTGCAGGGAACAACTTCGTTCACTCCCCTTCACGTCTGGATCTTAGTTCTTTTATCAGTGTCCTGCAAATTGCTTCTGGGCTTTCTGCCAATCCTAGTAAGATTATGATTATTCTTTGGATTCTTGTAGGCTGTTAAGAAAGTTAATTAACAGCCTTTGTTTGAAAAAGACTGATTTAATTTGGTAAACTAAATTAAAAGTACAGACTTTGTGTGTGCTGTGTTCTTTGGGTCCGTAGCTGGGGCAGAATAGCACCTTTGGGATGTCTAAACAGATGACCAGAATGTTTATTTCAAAACATTAAGCTTTATCTGTCATCAACGACTGATCTTTATGGTCCAGCATGAACTGTCTAACTTTCACTGGCAGCACAACCCTCCACACCCACAAATGGTTTCATGGTTGCCTTCATTTTTAGCAAATATCTGTGAGAAGCATCAGATATAGGAATCTTTAAATGATGAAAAGCTGGACTAAATCAAGGGACTGAAGGTGGAAATGAAAGCCAAAAGAATTTACATGAGAAGCACTTGGGCGCACAAAGGCCCTCAAAATCTTTTGGAGGAAGACGGGTGATTAAGAAGCATGAAGTATAAACAAACATATTCAGATATAGAATAAATCCTCTTGATTGCTTCGGACTACTTGAAACATGGTCACCTAAAAAGGACACCTGAGGTATTGGTGCTTCAGATTCTGAACTAATTATCTGATTTTTAATTTGACGACCCAAAGCTAAACAGAACCCTGGATGCAGAAAACCACTGAGAAACTCAGTGAAAAAGAAACTTTAAAAGTTGGAAATTACAAAAGATTCTGCGTGTGAATGACCTGTAATTTTAAACCATAGACTTTACCTTGTTTCTATGAATGTAACGAAGAAAAAGAAGATGGGTTTTCCCCCAAATAAAGATTATGACTTGCAAATTAAATCAATTGATTTAAAAGAAATGTTTAAAAAAGGGCAATTGACAAATCACAAGTATTTTTCTTTAAATTGAGGTCCTTAAAGATACAAAGGTATAATCAAATCTTGAATATAATTAAAAGAAAGCACAAAAGTTGGTTAATAGGGCAACGGAATGCATTCACAGAATGACGGGGTACAACATTTAACAATCCACAGTTAGAAATTCACAATTTAGGCCCCACTCCACCACCCAACCCCATGGCAGTGACAACCGAATCAGACAAACCATTTTATTGGCTTTGGATGGGGTTCTCAAGCCCACTGACAAAACCATGTCTTCAAGATCTTATGGAAAACCAATGAGTTGGAGGTCAATCTTATCTCTAAGGGAATGATGTTCCAAAGGGAAGGAGCCACTACAGAGAAGGCCCTTTTCCTAGGCCCGTGATGGCGAACCTATGGCACGCATTCCACAGGTGGCACGTGGAGCCATATTGGTGGGCAGGTGAGGTCAGCTTTGGCGCACATGCACACACCGGCCAGCTGATTTTCAGGCCTTCCGGTCCCACCAGAAGTCAGCAAATGGGCCGTTTCTGGCATCTGGGGGGATGGGGAAGGCCATTTTTGCCCTACCCAGGCTCCTGGAAAGCCTCTGGAACCTGGGGAGGGCAAAAAAACAGGCCTACCAGGCTCACTGTGCCATCATGTGCCCAAAGCGTGGGGAGTGTGGGGGAGGTCGTGCGTGCATGCGCGGGGGGATGGGGCACATAGAATTATGGGTGTGGGCACGTGCGTGACCCCCCCACACTCCCCCCACTTTTGGCACACAATGGCAAAAAGGTTAGCCATCACTGTCCTAGGCCCTAAAATATGTACTTCCTTGATACTTGGATCCACAACATATCTACCTTCCTGTTTTAGTGGGCCAGACGGATATATTGTTGTTATTATGCTATAATATTGGGAACAAAACATTTCAAAACATTCTGTGTCATCTCCACTGAGTAAAAGTAACCTATTCTTTTGATGTACCTCAAAGCATCATGGGAATTTTAAGTTTGAATGTGGCACAGCAAAGTTCCAAGTACTTTGTAATTATATCTTTCGACAGATAAGGAATAAAATATTTTTTCCCCAATAAAGCTGGCTAAGGTATTATTTGAAACCAGAATATTCATATACTGTACATACACAAACTTATATCCTAATATCCACCTTCACAGTAAATATTAATACAACTTTAAATCCCAGAATTAAGTTTATTGCATGGTAAGAGTTGTTTCATATTTCACAGTAAAAAAATATTCTGAGAGCAAAGAAAATAAATTTAAGGATGTTATTTCAAACACAGCAGATCTGTGCCTTGAACTATACTGAGTAAAGCTGATATGACTTGAGGCAGAAGCTTGAGAAAGAAACTAGAGCTTGTAAATAGAGATAAGTTATTGCTTTAACATATATATTAACTCCTTATTTTGATGAAAAAAGGTAAATTCCAGTCATTTAAAATATATCGGGTTGAATCCAGATTATGTTGGCCATATAAATATTCTACTGAAATCAGTGGAATTAAGTGGGACAAGCATAGACTGGATCCCACCTGTTAAAAAAAATAGAACAGGCTATTGAAGCAAAATCAATAAGACAAAACACTTAGGAAGAAACAGTAGATCCAAATGTAATGAATTCAAACGTCAAAGATAAACAGAAAAACACTAGTACAGGAAAAGACAGCAACCATAAAAGCTCTCTGGAAGAGTATGAAGGGCAGACAGGTTCTGTGTCAGAACTTCTCTGGACCATTTCCAGCAATAGAACCTGAAACACAGCTTTGGGAGAAGGTTTCAGAATACAAACTGGAAAGTAATCATCATCTAAATACAAATTTAATATATTAAATACAATTTAATATACCAAATACAAGCTGGGCGGATACAACCTTGTAGATGACCCTCACTCTGTCAAGGACCTTGGAGTACTCATCTCAAACAATCTAAGCGCCAGAGCTCACTGTAACCGCATTGCCAAAAAGGCATTAAGAGTTGTTAACCTAATCTTGCAAAGCTTCTTCTCCAGTAACATTGTACTGCAAACTACGGCTACACCATTTCTCAAATACAGCTCATCTGCCTGGAACCTGCACTGTATATCGGACATTAATACAACTGAGCGAGTCCAGAGGTATTTCACGAGAAGAGTACTCCACTCCTCTGCTCCCAACAGAATACCTTATGCTACCAGGCTTAAAATTTTGGGCTTGGACAACCTAGAATTATGCCGCCTACGGTATGACCTAAGCATAGTACACAAAATTATCTGCTACAACATCCTACCTGTTAATGACTACTTCAGCTTCAACCGCATGAGCACACAATAGATACAAACTCAAGGTAAACCGCCCCAAACTTGATTGCAGAAAATACGACTTCAGCAATAGAGTGGTCAATGCCTGAAATGCACTACCTGACTCTGTTGTTACATCCTGAAAATGCCCAAAACTTTAACCTTACACTGTCTACTGTTGACCTCATCCCATTCCTAAGAGGTCTGTAAGGAGCGTGCATAAGCACACCAGTGTGCCTACCATCCCTGTCCTACTGTCCCCATTTATTCGTACCCATTTCCTGTGTTCATATCCATGTTTATACTTATACCTGTTATCTCGTACATGTTTGAGAAATTAACTAACTAAATAAATAAATAAAAATTTATCTAAGTTAGGCTTGACCTCTAGATGTTTTAAAACAATTCTCATCACCCAGGGTTAGCATTCAGGTGCAAGTGATGTCATTGTTTAGTACAACTGCACAAATCTAGGTTATTCTGATTGGTGGGAAATGGATGGTCCGTCAGATGTTGGATTTCACTCCTCATCAGTATATGATGGGTACTGAAAGTTGATATCCAAGAACTTTGAAGAATTGAGAGCTCTCTATTCATATACAGTAATTTTCACTTGGACTCTCATTCTTATAACAGGATGGAATGGAGATTAACTCTTATTCTAATAAAGTCCATGGAATAGAGAATCTGTGATTTATCACCTTACAGCAATACTATCCAGCAGGGCTGATGGACAGAAAAAACAAGAGGTTGTAGTTAATGAATGAATGAATGGAGAATGACAGGTTTCTTGTCCCTGTTGAATCAAGTCTGTTTGTGAAAAAGGCAAAAAGAAGAGATGAACCACATCACTTATGGTCACAGAGTAACCCATTGTAGATGCTTCCTGTCTCGTATAAAAGCTATCTTTTCTTTCTGCAAATCCTAATTATTTTTGGATTGTGAATGAAAGGGTTTAAATACATCCCAAATTATTTCTTCTCACTTTTTTTTTTTAATGCAGCAATGATACTTCAGGGCTTGTTCATAAAGGGGAAATTATATCACCATGGAAAGAAATCTATTTAATGAATGTTATTGGCCTTGGGGGAAAAGTCCACGGGCAGGATCAAAATAATGTTTCCAAACCACCAAAGGCTTTGATGATTAGGACAATGTAGGCTCAGTTTCTGTCAAAGTTATAGCAAAGTTTAAATCCAGACTCATTTGCCACATCAGCTTTTGAAAATCAAAGCTTGCACTGTCTTTCCAAGTATCACTTCTCTATAGACACTGTAGAATGAGACTACATTCAAAAAAAAATTGTTTGGGCGTGAAAATGAAGCCAACATTCAAATTACGGAAACTGCCTGTCTCTTGGATCAGACCATAATATGATATTCCATTTTTACCTCCAAATTGGAAGCTAAAAAAATGTGTGAGCAAAACCCTTTCCCAGTTCTTCTGAATTCATATAAACACAATTCATATGCATGACCAACATACCTTTTTCATATGTATTCTGCAGCATATCGTAACAGGGTAAAAGAAAGTCTCTTCTATTGTAATGCTACTAAACACAACATAATTAAATTTATAAAACTGAAACTCATTTTAAAACAGAGAAGAAACCGACACATTGGTTTAATTTTTAATTGGCAGTACTGAGAAGAAACACAGCTGTATCGAAAAGAAAAATCTACTTCTATTCCATACTGCTAAGGATAATAGGAGGAAAAAAGAGAAAGAACTTTAAAAAGACCCCAAAGTATAAACATTTTTTTTTAATTTTAAAGAAGGCAGAAAACTCTGGTAAGATCTGGTTAACACTGATTAATGTAAATGAAACGCCATGTGAATCATAATTCTGAAGGAAATCTCTAGGAATCTTCCTCCTTTAATATTTGTGTTTAAAACAGCATTCTAAAATATCCAAAACTGGAAGTGAATTGTGCCGTTCTCCCAGTCTCTCCATCATTTCATTTCTTCTGAGAATTACATTGCTAGTGAACATAGTGGAATTTTTGGACAGATGGTCTCACAAAATGTTTGTCATGGTGGGTAGCCAGTCAGAAAAAACCAATAACAAGCAGGTAAATAGTTGACAGGCCCTCCTCATAGCTTCTTACATCCTTCAGGATGTCTGTGCTCCCCAATTTATATTATCTTTTTTTCTAAGCAGTGGAAACTTTTCTGGTATATTACCAAGAACCATTCTATCAATTCTGTTTACTCCCTGAGAATGTCTATGGGATGAATTAAGAGTTAACAGCCTTGTGGTGCAGTGCTTAGAATGCAGTATTGCAGACAAACTCTGCCCACGGTCTAGAGTTCAATCCTGACGGACTCAAGGTTGACTCAGCCTTCCATCCTTCTGAGGTCAGTAAAATGAGGACCCACAGTTTGTTGGGGACAATATGCTGACTCTGTAAACCACTCAGAGTGTTTAACAGCATTCTGGAGCTGTATGTAAGTCTTAGTGCTTGTGGTAGTGCTATTAAGACAGAAATACAGTTTTAGAGGGATAGCTTTATAAGTAAAGATGTTACTGGAATCAGAGTTTTGCACTGTAGCAGCCACCATTATTAGCAGCCAGCTAATAAACACCTAACACAATCAAATTGTGATGCATCGATAGAAGTTGCTGCGGACATATTGGTGACAACAGGCACTGGAATGCTTCTGTTTTATTTTAACTATATTAACAGTTTTCAGTCTAAAACTATTCTGTGTGTTTATACAGTAGAATAAGTGAGGTTCTGATGTTGTGTTTTGCATATGTGTGTGAGACAGTGAGACCGTAGATGTGCATGTGGGTGTGTTCTGGATCTTCGCACCCATACAGTTTTTATATATAAATAAAAACACTCTACACACTTATGCGAAATAGCACGATGGCATCGCTGCTTGTTTCCTTAATAGAAATAATTAGCTGAACACTAAGCGCGAAGCCCCTCCATTCCTGGGAGCAAGCAGCTGCGATTGCTATAAATGTCAGAGACAGTTTAGCGAGACATTCGTTTTTGTCCATAAAATATGCTGATCTTCCGTTAAAATCTGCAAGTTTTTAATCAAGTGGGATAACATTGCTACAGTTGATAGTCAACAGCGCCACAGCATCTGTTGATCCTGATTTCCACTCCCGTCAGTCCACATTTTTGGGAGCCTGCCCAAGCCTTCAAAAGCAAAATATGGTCCGTTCTTTGGCAAGAGGCCAGCTAGTAAGTGCCACTGCTTTGCCACTGGCATTTCAGAGCTCATTCACTGGAAAATATGATCGCTGCCTTTTCTGGAAATCACATGCTGTAGAGCAGCACCCCATGCAACACAAAAGCCTCTCTATTCTTGAAAAGACGGGGGAACAAATGTCTTGTTATGTCACTTCGGATAACAGAGTGAAAGCAACAACGTGCCTTTGATTTTGTGTGAAATCCATTCAGGGATTCATAGCACCTTGAAGTCTAACAGTAGCCTTATGGCAGGAGTGAAATCCAGCAGGTTTTGACAGGTTCTGGAGAACCGGTAGCAGAAATTTTGAGCAGTTTGGAGAACCAGCAAATACCACCTCTGGCTGGGCCCAGAGTGGGGTGGGAATTGAGATTTTGCAATATCCTTCCCCCAGGAGTTGGGAGGGAATGGGGATTTTGCAGTATCCTTCCCCTGCCACACCCACCAAGCCACACCCACCGAACCGGTAGTAAAAAAAAAATTGGATTTCACCACTGCCTTATGGAGACCCTTTCTTGCAACCTGCCTTTTTTGTACCTTTTTAATGCGTTTGAGTCAGTCCTGACTCCTGCCAATCTACTGGGCATTTTCTTTGGAAGACTTTGGAAGTGGTTTGACATTGCCTTGACTTTGTATCTAAAAGTGAGACTAGTCTCCTGGTTTCTAGCCTGGTTTGTAACCTGGTGCCTTAACTATGACCCCCAAGGGATGCGGTGGCTCAGTGGCTAAGATGCTGAGCTTGTCGATCGAAAGGTCGGCAGTTCAGCGGTTCGAATCCCTAGTGCTGCGTAACGGGGTGAGCTCCTGTTACTTGTCTCAGCTTCTGCCAACCTAGCAGTTCGAAAGCATGTAAAAAATGCAAGTAGAAAAATAGGGACCACCTATGGTGGGAAGGTAACAGCGTTCTGTGCACCTTTGGCTTATAGTCATGCTGGCCACATGACCACGGAGACGTCTTCAGACAGTGCGGGTATTCATAGGCTAGGTGGGGAAACCTAACAAGTTGAATGCCTGCTATATGGAAGACTTGAATGTTATTCCTTCTATAACAGAACAGCAATATCCCAACAAAATGGAGCAATCAATGAGTTTGACCTGATGGATCCCAGCTGCATGCAATAAATCTTTAGAAAAAACCACTCTAAGAAGCTCAATAAGGAATAAGCAGGCACAGTAGGAAAGGAATGCTGACAGAAGACTAATAGTAAACAGGGCAATGCCCTAATAAACCATGACTCAGCAAATAACTCCACATGACCGACCTTTGTCTGGGTTTGGAAACAAAGCAGAGCTGGCCTGGGTTCATCCATGGAAAGACCACCAAGAAATCACAACATCGTAGGCTACAGTAGGAAGTTGCGGGGAAAAAACTCCCAGAAAAATAATGTAATTAGGGGAAAAACAAAGCTATTTATGCTTAATTGCCAAGAAAAAAGGATCTGTCCATAAAGTCACTGCAGAACTTAAAGGATTCAGAAGGAGCCTAATAACAACTATTCTAAGCGAGAAATGCTCTGTAAAGGAGACATCCATTTAGAATGGGACCTGGCTAAAATCCCTGATAAATGCATTTATACTATATTTTCTTTACACTATGTTGCCCCATAAACAAGGGTCTCATCTTAAGGTTCTAAACAGTTTTAAAAATAATTAAAATAAATTTTAAATTGTTAAATTACATTATTAAAAATAATTAACCTCCAAATGACATTCTAATATTGAAGGAAAAAGAGATCAGGGATTAAAAAGCAAGAAAACCATGACGGAATGAAGCGGTAACAAAACACTTCCTCAAAGCTTCTACGAAAAATTTCTCAGTATCGTTTACTTCCAATCCCAAATGTCTCTCTATAAAATCCAACCTCATTGTTTATGTCACATTGGTAATATTTCCACAACACTGTTCGCAAGGAGAAGAAAATATCTACATTGGCGAAAACCCTGTAATAACATTTTACACCAATTCAGTTAAGTGTTACCAACTTTGTAACAGAAGAAAGTTTAGCAAAAACAATATTCTCATTTAAAAAAAACAAAAATAGTGAACTTAAAAGCAGAAAGCTTCATTTTGCAACCTCTCCCTCCCTCAATTCAGTTAATATTTCAGAAGATTTCTTGAAACATATGGGGGGGAAAACCCTTTCATTTTTAATGAATGAAACTTTTATGTTGGCTGAACTTTAACATCTCACTACTGGCGGAAACCAAACACAATACTGTACAATCATGATAGAAGCAAGGACCATTTTGTAGTACACAATTATGGAAACTCTGCAGCATCAAGTCAGTGTTGACTCCCACAAACAACATGGATACTGTAAGTTTTTCTCTGGAACTATTCCTAACTTGGCCTTCATGTCTTCTAGAAGGTACCCATCACCACCATAACTGAATCCATCCATCTGAATGCTTGTTGCTCTCTTCTTTCCTTTAGAAAGAAGGGAGAAAATGCAGGCATATGCCCAGGACAGCAGGATGAGTGAAAGCAGAGCAGCAAATGGAAGCCATGGTAGACAGCCTCACCATGTACACCAGGGGTGGGTTCTACTTACCTTTACTACTGGTTTCCATGTGCAGATCGCTGATGACAACATCCGGGGTGGTGGGCGGGGCCTCCCACCAGTTTTACTACTGGTTCTTGTGAACCAGTCCGAACCAGGGGCAACCCACCACTGATGTACACCATGGTAAAGAGCCTCACCATGATTGATGCTAATCATTAGATAGGTAATCTTTTCCCTGTCCTGTAATGGTCATCTGGATTTTCACAAACCCAGAACTGGTAGACCAAACATCATCATCATCACCATTATTATTTACTTTATTCATTAAGCATGAAACTCAGTCAACTGAGCATTCAAGAATGCATCACAAATACCATTGACTGGTGCTAATGGTTGATATGGGTTGCTGCCAGCATCCTAGGTATCAATCAAGTACCTTCTTAAGATGTACAATGTTCCAAGTAGCGCAGTTTTTTGCAATTCCGCTGGTGTTATTGCAGGAAGCTGCAATTTGTTGATGTATCTTATATAATTCTTGGACATGGTACCAAGTGCCCCGATGACAATGGGTATCACTGTTACATGTTTCATCCATAATCGCATAGTTTCGATGGCCAGGTCATGATATTTCGTGATTTTTTTCCAGTTCTTTTTCTTCAACTCTGGCATCTCTTGGTACTGCGATATCAATAAATTGAACGTTTCAGTTTTTGACAACTGTGATATCTGGCATGTGGTGTTCCAAATGACGATCTGTCTGTATTTGAAAGTCCCGCAATATCTTCACCTTCTTATTTTCTATAACTTTTTCCACTTTATGTTCTCATGACTTTTTGGATACAGGTAAGTCGTATTTTTTACATAATGACCAGTGGATTAATTTAGCAACTCGGTCGTGTCTATCTTTGTAATCAGTTTGTGAGATTTTGCTACATTCACATATTAAATGTGAAACAGTTTCGACTTTGGTGTTGCAAAGTCGCCAGTTTGGATTGTCGGTGGGTTTTTGTATCTTCGCTTTCATGGCATTAGTTTGTAATGCTTGTTCTTCAGCAGTGAGTATGAAACCTTCTGTTTCTTTCTTGATGGTTCCCATCTTAAGTCATGCCCAGGTAAAGTTGTCATCACATTTTCCTTCAATGTTTATTGTTGTTGTTGTTGTTGTTGTTGTTATCATATGGTGTTGTTACAGTAGCCAGGAGACTACAATGCTGTTTCAGAGTAGTAGGTTGGCTAACCAAGGTACCAGCCCTATTGTGGGATACACTTGCATGTTCCCAGAACCGTTAGGAATCTGACTGCCTGTACAGAGCACCAGCTCATCTCCCCACCCAAGTAACACCTACCTATATTTACTTGCATAGAACATGCTTTCAAACTGTTAGGTGGACAAAGGCTGAGTGACAGGAGCTCACTCTGCCACACAGTGCCTGGGCTCGAACCGCTGAAGCTGAGAGCATCTCCAGCATCATTAAGCCACTGAGCCACTACGCCTCTTTGATCAAGCACTGATGATGCAAATTAGTAATACAACTCCAAGAGATCATTAACTTTCTACTCCTTCTTCTTCCCAAGAATGGATTGTGTGTGCAAGCCCCAGGAATGAGAGCAGGCTTCCTCAAATATATTCAGTAGTTTTTAGCTGGTTATTAATATCAGGATGGGGAAAAATTAAGAAGTTTGCTTCGGGGCTCAGATATTTCTCCTTATGCCCCTGAGTATACCTAAGCATTCATTCATTCAAGCATATGTGTGCTGGAAGGAGCAGTTCTGATTTTCCATGAAGGAATTCCCTTCTTTTCCAAGACCAATTAAAACTGAAGGTAAAATGAGTATTACGGAGCATCTGATGAAATAATGCACACAGAATCCCATCACAAGGTTTACTATTTCAGACCATCTGTGCAAACAAAACAAATACATTTTTTAAAAATTAAAAACTAAACAAATGCTGTGCTTCATACATTTTCATCAGAGGCCAAGTGAAAATCTTCAACTGTCTTGATTTCCTGCAAGGATATATTTGCTGTTTTCATCCCACGAGCCAAATTTTCCCACAGTTTCCAACTTATCCTACGGGTTCCCTATGCCTGTATGTTACACCCCAGGTTTCTTGTTCTTAATTTATGCCAATGGAATAAACATTGAGTTCTCCAACCTCTACATCCTCCAGATGTTGGCTAGAAATCATCTTTTAAACATCTGGAGATGACAGTTCAGTCGAATACGCCAAAGTTCAAATTTGCCTTTCGAATTCTCAAACTTTTTAGATTGACTGCCTTATTCTCAGGGCACTTGAGAATTTCTTGCAAAATATTTTTTGAGCTTCTTTTAACTGTTGATGAAGACATTAATGGTGGTTTCTGCTGTTTCTTGCTACAAGTCTTTCTGTTTCCCTGAAGCCTTCTCCCCAGGGGTGGGATTCAGCTGGTTCTGACTGGTTCGGGTGAACCGGTAGCATTGGCCAGGGACTGGACCTGCCCACCCGCCCCAGCGCTATCCCGTCTTATACAATCACCGTGTTTTTGACACAGCGTGCATATGCGCAAGGCACACATGAGTGAAGCAAGCATTTTCAATTCTGGGTGAACTGGTGTTGTGGTCCGCCAGCAGCCTGCAGATCTGGCAGCAGAGTTGGACAGTGAGGAGGCTGGGGAGGAACATGGGCCAGTCCTGGAGGCTGGGGAAGGCCCAGATGAGGGCTCTGCGTCGGAGGCAGAGATGGGGCCAGGGCC
>JANHZT010009049.1:0-10797 GCA_032468215.1 Stegonotus admiraltiensis | reverse complement strand
GAAAAGGCTCCTCACATGCCATAGGCTCACCATCATGGCCTTATACCATTTTGGACAAATGGTTATTTGTTTTAGATATTTCTTTTCATTTGGCTAGTTACACTGACTTTTAATTTTTTGTAAAAAAAAAAAACCAGACAGCCACCCCGACTGAATGGATAACATCATTACCGTCAATCAATCAATCAGTATGGAAAAACAGATCTCACAATGTATATTCTATGAAGTCATCAGCAACCTCCTTTTGGGTAAAGATGGAGCTTTGGGGAAGGCATCTGGAGAGTTGTTTTTTCAGGGAGAAGAGAAAGAGTAAGACGGGCTGTATCAGTTTTCACGAAAGGCAGCTTAGCAACCACTGTAAGCTCTTCCTCTGATGCAAACGCACCTGGGAGCCAGGTGTGTATTCCTGGCCTCCCCAGAGAGAGCTCAGAAGCCCAGAAGGTGTATTCACCACACCCTGCTCACCCAGTCGGTGGCCCAGCTAATTGCAGGGGGTGGGAAGTCTTGTGGATGGTCTGAGGGAATAACACATTGAGCTGGAAATCCCGCCGTCCAGGGGCCCCAGGTACTAATTTGCTTTTAGGGGCCATCAGCTGCTGATTAAAATAGGCAACAGCTGGCATTATTCCTCCTTATGGGCATGTGTGCTATTAAGGGGACAAAGACACAGCCGTGGAACATGGAAAGAAGAGGCTAAGCAGGGATCAAAGCACGTTAATGAAGAAACAGAAAACTTCATCAGTGACCTAAAACTAGCGTAGGTTCTAATTCACTGCATTTTCAGCTGAATAGATATAAAAAATTACGTTCCACCCTGTTGTAGGTCAGGAATGAGAACCTACTGAGAAGGATGAGTGGGTTGTGGTCAAACCTGAAAGTCAAGTTTGGTTGGAAGGCACACAAGTTAATGATATTCTCTATTCCTAGGAGGTTCCTCTTGTAGGAGGCCCACGGGTTCAGCACAGATCAATATTGTAAAGAAAAGAACATTATGGAAATTGCATGTTCTCCTGAGATGAATTATGAGTAGAAGATCAGCAATGACCTAAAGGATATTGGTTGGATCCTTCCTTCCTTCCTTCCTTCCTTCCTTCCTTCCTTCCTTCCTTCCTTCCTTCCTTCCTTCCTTCCTTCCGTTAATAGGTGATGAGATTATTGCTACTTCCTTTTAACTATTGTAAGACAGCAGTTTTAAAAAAAAGTAACTCAGAAACAACATGGCACATCATGAAATGGAATGTATAAACATTGTGATTTGTTAACACTTCGGTTGGGAGGAAAATGAATTTTAAATAGTTTGAATAGTTTGCACAGAGCAATTTTCTCTGCCTAAACATCCCTGGTTAGAAATCAATGCAGTGATTAGGTTAAGTATGTATGTTGAGGATCTTTTTAATTGTCACGATGGACTGCACAACTTAATTGTGGTTGTACTAAACGTATTTCAGGGCCCCCCCCCTCCCCATAAGAACCCCTTTCACACATGAGCACGCACGGGTTTATGGAAATTGGTTTTTCCCACTGGCTGTTTTTGTTACAACCAGCATTGATGTAATGGCTATTCTGCCTTGCTCAGTGCTGCCAAGTTTGATATCTGCAAAGTTTCTCAATCTATCTATCTATATATATTAAGGTAGAATCAGCAACTGTTGAGGTTATGCTGGAATAACACAGACTCCGTAATCATAGGCACAAGTGCTGCTTATGTGGTCCTCCAACTCAGCCTAAAAACAGAAATTTCTAACGTACGAATATAATGTCCATTAAAAAAGAAAAAAAAAGCACGTTGAAATTCTCTCAATCTCCTTCACTCCCACTGAAAATCCCCCCCCATCCCCAAATAGGGAATAACTAAATTTTAACTTGGAAGTTCTTAATCTGGAAGGTTGTCTTTTTTCAGAGTGAGAATTATTTTTTTCAACTCTCAATTAATTCCTCCAAGTAAAATTCTAAGCACTGGTTGGCACTAACATTCGTAGACACTAATGCTGGCTCATTAGAAGATACGTAGCAGTTTACCGTTTTTTGTTTTGTTTTTTAATTCTCTTAATTTTGAGTACGTAGACCTATTGTACCGGTGTTATTCTACACTTTTTACATTTGGTGTTCTCAGAGGGAGGGTGACTTTTCTCCTGTGTGGCGTTCTGGTTAAATGTGTATACTTGTATTTAAAAGTTTGGTGTGCTGAACAAATTCGCTACTTGACTGGGGATGAAATCTTCCAGATTTCTACCCTTATTTATCTACTCTAAGGGATAACTGCGGAGTTGCACCCTGTTTGATGAGAGGGGAAAAACGTGGGGTTTATTCTGCACCAAGAAATGGTGCAGCACCATCCGTTCCAACCTTGAAGCCTCTTCAGGTCCCATGGAATACATGGATACTGAGCAATACAATTCTTTGGGTGCAGTGAAGTCTCAACAGCTCCTGTCAGCTGCTACCATAATTCGGAATGCTTCCCCCCCCCCACCCCACGGTCCCATAAATGTTTATCATAAACGTTCTACCAACCCAAGGTTTCCCCACTCGGCATCTTGAAGATGTGTGGACTTCAGTTCTCAGAATTCCCCAGCTGGGGAATTCTGAAAGTTGGATATCCACGTGCCTTGAAGATACTGAAGATTGGATTGAGCAAACTCTGGGCTCGACCGACACCCAACGTTTTCCCACCAGTTGCAATTTGCTTTTTTTTTTTTGGGTTAAAACTGAACATTGGTTGAGCAGCAGCCAAACAGCCTCTTTGCACTGTCAAGCCGCTCGCCTCATCCCGCCTTGTTCTTTGACGTGGTTCTCCCTGAAGGCGTCCATACATACACTCTTTGTTTGTAACGTGTGATTGTAGTGTTCATGCTTAAGAAGGAGGTCAGAGTGGCAGCCCCACCCGTCATCTGCCAGTCCAAGAGCAAAAGACTTTTTAGAGACATTATTTTGCACTTTTCTTATGTATAAAAATGAGTAGGAACTTTTTTTTTTAATTTTTTCTTTTTGCTTTGTTCCAGACTCCTTTGGTAAATGAACTGTGTATAAAAAAAATATTTATGCAGTTAAAACTGTTTTTAGAAAATATTTTTAATTTCAGCAAGTTTGGTTACTTGTTGCATGACTTAACACAACTGACTTTTTGTGTCAGTATAATGTATATTTTTTGTCCTGTTATTAATTTGTAAGCCTTGGGGGTAAATGGCCATTTATTTGTACAGCAAACAGGAGTAAATTGAAGATAGGCTAGGACTGGAGGGGTGGATTTTTGTACTATATTGAAGAATCCAATATCTGTTTTTGGTGGTTATGTAAAAGGCCTGAAGAATTACTATCTAGTGTGCAATCTGTGATATCTGAATGTTTTATTGTATATTTGTCTCCAATGCAAAAAGGTAGAGTAACACAAATACAATACATGATTAAATGCAATAGTTCAGGTACCTTTTTTGTTTTTCATTTCAAATAAATACTATTTACCACCAAGTTTTTCTGTCCAGATCTCTTTGAAAAATTGTATAACCAGCTTTAGAAACATGTGTTTTTAAACTATTGGATAAGGAGTGTGCATCAAGAATTCTGTTTCCAGCCAAGTCAAACTCAGTCCACCCCAAAATCAAAGTAACTCAATTGTTTATCCAGTGCAAACAAAGAAGCTAATAGAAAGGACTGAATTGTTTTGATCCAAGTTGCTGCAGAGATTAAAAATATAGGACTGTTTAATTTTGAATGCAAAGCAAGCTTTCCAGGCGCTTGCATTATCCAATAATAAAAAATCATGGTATTTAAGGTGCTGAAATTTACACATTGTGCTACAGTAGCATGAAAAGGAAGCATGAAGCGTGAAGAACTACTGTATGTCCTTGAATTTACATGGAACTTTTTAGCATACACGGTATTTCTCTTAACCTGCATCTGTGCTTGATGCCGCTTCCAAATCTGTATTTCAAAAAAAAAAAAAATTAAGACATAGTTAAATGAAAACTTATGAAAGGGAATCACAGTAGGATTCCCATTAACTAGAAACTGGGACTATCCATTATCTAACACATACTCATCTACGCAGTAAACAAGTTGAAGCCTCCCAGCGTGGCTTAATTGCCCTCAGAAATAATAGGTGTTTTGTGGGTAGGCGCATCTCTCTTAGAAGCCCTACAGCTTTGTAACCATGGGCAACTCAATTAAGAGGCTAGGAAACAATCTAACTTTTTCGAGGATCGTTTTCTGGCACTTTTCCTAAGTTGCTTACCTCGCAAGCGAATTCACAAGGCTGTAAAAAAAAAATGACTTGGTTGGCTGGCTAAGTTAAGTTCTTGACACCCAGTTCCACATGTCGTCATGGTACAAGGAATACGTTTTCATTTACTTTGAAACGGTCTTCAATTTCTGCAAAGAGCATCGTACTTCTTTTAGAAAGTTTTGGATCGAGGCGTAAATGTGTTTTTTCGTAAGTGTTCAGATGAAGAATTTTTTGTAAAAAAAAAAAAATTCCCTGCTATGCATTCCAATCAAGTTCTAGAATAAATAAGTCATGTTGCATTATGTCCCATTTCTAGTAAGAGGTCTGTTAACTGAAAGTGGGGGTGGGGACCCGCTGTAGAAAATCAGGCCTGCATGATAGCCTAGATTGGCAGAAGGTTGAATTGGAAGCTTGTGCTTCTGTATCTTTTAGGAGCGTGTTGCTTGAATTAGACCATTACATCAAAATACAGCTTATTTGGGAACTTAAGTAACCACAACAACTGCTAACCAAGTTTATATTGTGTGTTCCTGGCCATAAAATATCAAATCACTTTTTCACTGGCTTATTAGTAACCTAATAGAAGCATCAGTTAACTTTTTGAGGAACTCAACCAGAACTTCGGTATTAACTGCAATCTGTAAATACTTTTTACATACAAAGAAAACTCACAATGCTGTGTTTTTTTTTTCAGCAGAGCTTTATTATCTCCAGCTTAGTTCTACAAAATAGTCAAAACACATCTCAATGTTCAAACATTTACAGTATGCACAATTTTGCTAAGCAAGTGGAGGTGTTTTACTGAAAAGTGCAAATTAAAAGGCAGATATAAGCAAAGAGTTTCCTTTGGCTCACACTGTTAGAATAGAGGTTGTTGAAAATGTCTTAATTGCATACAACAGAAAGAAAAACCTAAAGCTGAGTTGTATTCTTAAAAAGACATCCAGTACACATTCTAACTCAGCCAATACCATTCGGACATTTACTTTTCTAGGTGATTTCACTAAACCTATAAAGCAAAACTCTTAATTCTTTGTGAACGGCTTATTGGCACTGCTTCTTATATATGTGAGAGTACATATATAAACACCTTTTGGAATAGTTTTGCAGCAGTTTATTAGATTTTTACACTGACACCAAAATGTGTTTTATTTAAAAGATACCCTAAACATATGACGATGCTGGAGCGCAACTATTATTATCAAGAAGGCTTTTTCTCGAAGGAATAGCAGCATTATATAGTGGTGTCCCTTATTAGTGCAACCAAAGCTGACTGCTTTTAATTCATTTGCTTAAATACAAACAAATTTAAATTAAAAAAATATTTAAAAATTACACAAACATAACCCCCAAAATTATGTTATATTAAAACTGAACTTTACATATTTTTATGATTCACCGTCAAGATGGAGTAAGTAGTATGTTTTCTAAAGAAAACTTTTTAAGTCTTATTTTTTTACAGACATACAATGACTAGCGTGTTCAGTGCAAATATTCCTACTAACCTTTAACCCGATGCCAGCATCTCTTGTCAGGTATGGTCTTTTTTGCCCTGTTTTGCCTCCTTAAATGGCCATGTCCACTGGGCTCTATCCTACTTGTTGGTAGTATCACTTTAGAAATCTAAGGTTTCATCTACGCAGGAGTCCCATTTAAAATCCTTCTTCCACCCCACCTTGCTCAACATAAAAGGACATGGAATGCCAAGCCACAGGATTCATTCTGTACAATCCCTGCCAAACAAGTATTTTATGCAACCTGAAGAAATGGCACCTACACAGGCAGGTTTCAGATATGAGTAGCTGTGTTAGCCTCATACCAATGGCGTTAGGTAGTCTCGGATCTTGTGATCTACCTCTGGCACTGCCTGACCAGAAGAATAGCATGACTATAAGGGTGGCTCTTCTACACCACTATCGCCTGAAGATGTCTGGTGCCTGATCTTAAAACCCTCACAAGTGAAAAGAAAAAGAGCGGATGTAAGTGGACTGAACAATGGACATATTCAGAGAACCCCAGTTCCATACAGATTCCTCAATATGGCAAATGCGTCTTTGGATGTTCAAGCAAAGATTCTGAACCCAGCCTCAGGGCCACTTTGTGTTAGCCAAAACAATCACAGCTGCTGCAGGTACTAGGAGGGCCAAAGACAATGGCCGAAGGGAAAAACTTCAGTAGGTCCTGTATTATAACCAGCTTTTGCTAATAATGCAGCAATACAGACAGGACAAACACTACTGCTGCTTTCCTATTACTAAAAGAAATGTTGCAAGGAATCCCCAGTGTTTAAATATTGGCAATATTCCTTATTTGCAGCAGTTTCAGTTGGTAACATTAGTCTGAATCTATTGGATTTATGCTTTGTCCAGAGTAATCTTACTATTACTGAAAATCAAACATACGGGCTTCATTATTTTGGAAGTCAAAGACAGACAGGCGATTCCACAAAACCATTTAAAAAAGGTAAGTAAAGGAAGACAAAAACAGGGGTTAAGCTGGTTGCTGGTTACCCTACAAAAATAAGTCTTGAATGCTCACTGCAAAGAAAATTAACATTTAAATGAAATTTGTAGGGAACAATCCTCTAGAAGTTATCTTGCCCAATCCAATTAAATGAACGGAGCTTTTGTGTTGCTCCCTTCATTTGCATAGCAAAGGAAGTCTGCAAAGACTGCAGCTGTTTAATGCCTTAAATCCTATTTAGTCAGTCACATTTGAAGACTCCAATGTGATTGGCCAAGATCTTCCAGGTTAGGAAGATGGATACACAAATCCTCCCATAAAGGCAGAAAACCACATTGAATCCAGCCTCTGTACTTCCTGAAATTGCCAAAAGAGCACTTCTATTGCACTTACCATAAAAGACACAGAACAATTAAACTTAACACATCTGAACATTTGGAGGCACGTTTCTTGGCACCCGCTCAGAAGCTCTGAATGGAACTTGCTTGGGAAAATGCAGGCCACCCCTCATGTAACTAGATCCCTATGATTCTGTTAAGGGGCATCCAATCGTCACTTCCAGACCCACAGAGAAGATACCCTAACAGCCTGTCTGTACCTTTCCACTCGACTCATCTCTCCCCAATACATACCTATTGGGGTTTTTTTTCCATTATAAACACAGTCAACCTGAGAAACTTAAAAAAAGATACAAACTTGCCCATTTCCCTGTTTTGTGGGGGGGAGATGACAAAACAGCTTCTATTGCCATTTGGTTGTTATTTAAATTATATTATCAAATAACTGAGATACCAACACTGTCCTACAGAATACCATTCACTGAACTGGTGTCATTAATATTAATATCATTGCACTAAATGAGGGCCTTTTTTTTATAAACTGCACACCCTAATTGTTTCTTTAACTTTTATTTACTAGGAGTATGTGCATCATTGCTCAGAACAGAACAGTTAAGACCAAAGCAAGAAATCTCATTCCATTAATTCAGGAATATAAATTATTGCAAAAACATGCAGTTGTTAAAAAGAAACTTAAAATCTTGCATGGCATCCTGGGTGTTCACAGTATTCTCCGTAAACAGTCATATCTTTGGACACAGGCTGGCTTGATTCCCACACACCTCTCTCCTCCGAAGCAGAATTGCATTCCCGGCTGGGCTTCACTTGGTAGTCCATCATTCAGTCCTCCTAGCCTCTTAGTGATGGTTGGAGGAATCCTTTCTCGATGAGGTGCGATTTCAAAGTTTTATAAATGTTTAATTGCTCCTCTGGCTGGAGTACCAACAGTTGTTTCAGCAATTTGCTGGGATTCGGGCCCCTGGTGATTACATTTAAGAAGACAACATTTCAGTCTGCAGTGCCACTTTTCTATTTGTTTAATTTAATTCAATAATAAAAAACAATATAACAATAAAAAAAAGAAACCCCCATAAGTAAAGATAGCAAAAGGGGCAGTGAAACATGCCTCTTCCTCAGAAGGATGCCCTTGCTCACCAAGGCCCAGTGAAGAATCTGATCTTCAAAGCACTCCAAAATACCAGTAGGATCTTGGGAACTTCATTCCAGAGGGCAGGTGCTGTAACACAGAAGCTGTGCTTCTGGAGTCCCAATATATGGCCCTTTTTAATGGAAGGGATCCCAAGCACAGCAACACTGTTGGATCAAAGCCACCAGGCAGCTACTAGGAACCCTCAAGTAGCTGGCTCTATGCCACATAGGGCTTTAAAAGGTAACAACCAGGACCTTGAACTGCAGCCAGAAGCAACTGCCAACTGTGGAGCCTGGTAAGCAGAGGTGGTAATGCCTTCTGAATACTGCCTATACTGGTACATTCTGAACCAATTGAACTTTTGAGTAGGCTTCAAAAACAGCCCCATGTAAGTATATTGCAAAATCAAGCCGTGAGCCAGCCTGGGCTTTTTCATTCAATAATTTTTGTTTGTTTGTTTTTCCTTCAGCAGTGTGTTCTGGAAGCAAAATAAGCACTAAAAATACTTTTGCAAGAGACAGAAGGAAAAAAAACCCCAAATTCCAACTGATCATCATTACTGAAGAGGTGATTTCAGATGTGCTGCTGTCTTAGCACTTCATAACCCACTGACACAAGGGGCAGCGGGGAAATAACCTGTTAACCCTAAATCCTGTGTTTCATCTGTAACTCTAATCCTTCCTGCTCCTTGTTTATTTGATTGTTAATCTCAGGAAGCTCCTTCCTTCCTGCCTGCCTTTGTTTTCTAGGCATGCACCCATGAGAGCTCTCCTCTTGACTATATTCCTGGTGGGACAGGACCAGCTAAGCACTAGGCTTTTCTGACTACCTCATGGACTTCCTGTAAATAAGTCTTTCTGTTTAGATTACAAATCCTGGCTTCTGTAATCCTTACTCAGATCGAATCCTGTTCTCTCCAGGAACACAAAGTGTTTCCTCTAACAATAGCAAGCCTACTTTCCCATTATAAAAAGCTGCCAGGGAAATTCGCTATTAGATAACTAGAGAATTTGCCGTCTAAAGCATAAAGAGCTGACTTCTCTTGCATGACTGGCTGAGCGGCAATACAGATTCCGCATGAGAGGATGTAAGCAGTACTGCCTGCTTTGCCATCAGAGCTCTGAATTTCTCAATTCGGCCCTAATTCATCTCGGCTTTGCTTTCCTGTTTCAAATGCCATCGGAATGATGTCAGGTGACAAGGGAGAGATCAAGTGAGACCCAGGACTTTTGCTAAATATTTTACATAATGTTCAAGTCAGATGAAAATCAGGGATTCTTATTATATACCATGGCAATCCTTACTTATTTAGAGGTAATACAAAATTCTATGACATGGAGAAATTGCTTGCACTGCTACCCATATCTATTCTTTCTATTTTTAGCCCTGCTGCTGAACTCAAAAACGATACATCCTCTTTTTTTAGATACCATTTTATAGGCAAACAAACACTACTGGGCCTTCTCTGTTTATAATTGCTGACACATTCAAGAACTTATAAAAGTTTGACGCAGTATCTTTTGCAAAAAGAATGCTGAGTTTTCCTTAGCAAAACTTGTGATTCTACACAATTGTAAAACCTCTTCTTCTTCCTAGCGTATTCCTGCAGATGCAGGGTCTGCTTTTCGGGTCCTTGAATGCCACTTTGCGCTGTCGGCTGTGCCTCCAGGGCGCAGGCCCACAGCTTGCATGTCTACAATTGCAAAACCTAGACTTTAAATTAAACAGTCTCAATGCTGGCCATATTCCATTCCTCTAAGAAGACTAATTTTTGTGATACATTTTTATTTCAGCTGGTAACAATGCAGCTCCCATAGTGGGACAATGGGACATTATCAGGTTGTCAGGAAACAAGCAGGCAGCTGATTCAGAGGGTGGAAACAGCCATGTTTGGTCTCTGGAAGATAAACCACTTCCATTTCCAAGCACATTGCCAGTTTTTCCTGGAAAACTTGGCTGAAATTTACCAGCTTAATTTCAGGCTGTTTTTCAGGTTTTCTGGTGTGGTTATAGATGAGAATTAAGCAGTTTGCTTCCCAGGGGGCTCTCTCCAAAACCTGGCCATTTGATTGAGGTTCAGCACCTGTTCTTAGAAGACTTGGGTGCAGAAATGGGGTGCTGGGGAACCACGTGTAGCTTCCTAGTTGTAGTTTATCTCACCTGTTTTGGAGTCCATAAGAATGGCTACATTGGCTTCTTTGCTCCCAACACCACTTTGACACAGCCCAGCATTTGAGACACGGATGGTACAAAAACATTGGTAACTTTTCCAACCAACTCCAAAATGACACCTTATGGAAACATACCTTATGAAACTGGTAATATAGACATGTACAAAAGTAGCCATCAAGTACTGACAATCAAAACGATCCATTATTCCACCATGGCCAGGAATAGTATCAGCAAAATCCTTAAAGAGAAAAAGATGTCCTTATATTAAGTATTTGACTACATGGCCCAGTATCCAGAGTTAGAACTGTTTAGTAGGACTGTCAATCAATTGAATGTTGTGAAATTCTGATCTGGCAGATCACAATAGAATGGACAATCCATAGACAGATTATCTCCAAGTAATAGACATAATATAGATTATAATGTAAATATAATATAATATAATATAATATAAT
>JANHZT010009046.1:3465-26738 GCA_032468215.1 Stegonotus admiraltiensis | reverse complement strand
TGGTGAGATTTGAACTCGCACTAATTGCAGGCAGCTGGCAGTTAAGTGCTAGCACTTAACAGCACTTAGTCCGCTGCTCCACCGAGGCATTTATATATATATGGCATTTTTTTGCAAAAACAGGAATTTTATATATATATACACATTTTATATATATAAAAACAGGCATTTATATATATATATATATGGCATTTTTTGCAAAAACAGGAAGTAAATGCCGGTTTACATCATAAATTATGCCCACATGACTGAGGGACAATGCAAACGGGCATAAATTGATCAGACTGGTTGCTGATACATGTGAGTCCCTGCCGCATGCCTCTCCTTCCTCCAACAGGCCCGTCATGATGTGGATGCCAGTGGCCTGCATGGTGGGCATGCTCTGTCTTTTCGTCCAGGCCAGTCGGGATGCACTGCCCTCCCTGAGCAAAGAGAAGGCCTCCATTTTCTCTGACTTGAGCCCCACAGAACTTCGGGCCGTCCGGACGTTCCTTATGAGTCGTCCTGAACTGGGACTCCAACCGAGCAAGGGGGGGTCCCTTGCCAAGAACAGCCTCTTTCTGATTGAAATGCTCCCCCCGAAGAAACACCAGGCCTTGTGCTACCTTGCTTCCAGCACTCAGCCCCCGCGTCGACGCGCCCGAGCTGTGGTCTTCTTTGGCGCCGGCACCAAACCCAACATCACTGAGTACGTTGTGGGGCCGCTGCCCGTGCCGACATTCTATCGCCCATCTGGCAAGCCGGTGGACTTCACCACCAGACCCATGACCCAACTGGAGTACAAGCTGGTCTTCGACAAGCTGGTCGAACTCCTGGGCCCTCTGAACCAGTTCCTGAAGGACATTTCGGGTTTCGGTCTCAAGGACTGCCATGACCAATGCCTGACCTTCACTGACATTGCCCCGCGTGGCCTGGCCTCTGGGGAACGGCGGACGTGGATCATTCTTCAGCGTGCCATCGAGGGCTTCTTCCTGCATCCTGTCGGGCTGGAAGTCCTGATCAATCACCGGGAGTTGGACCCCGCTCGGTGGTCCATCGAGATGGTATGGTATAACGGCCAGTACTTTGGCACTCCACAAGAACTGGCCCAGCAGTACGCGCAGGGCAAGGTGCCCATCATTCGGCTGGTTTCCCATCCAGACCAAACCTTCTTCTCCAGCTTTGTGCCACGCGGGCAGTTCAGTGCTGGGCCCCCAACCAACGTGCATGGTGCCAAAATATGTGAGCCACAGGGATGCCACTACTCCGTGCACGGCAACCTCGTGGAGTACAGCGGGTGGAGCCTGGCCTTCCGGCTACGCACATCGACCGGCCTGCAGCTTTTTGATGTGCGGTTCAATGGGGAGCGTATCGCCTACGAGGTGAGCATACAGGAGGCCATTGCCTTCTACGGAGGGAACTCCCCAGCCACCATGCAGACCAAGTACATCGATGTCGGATGGGGCATGGGAAGCGTCAGTCATGAACTGGCTCCCGGCATCGACTGTCCAGAAACGGCCACCTTCATCGACGCCTACCACCACTATGATGCTGATGCGCCAGTCCGCTACCCCCGTGCCATCTGTATCTTTGAGCTGCCTATGGGTGTACCCCTCCGCCGCCACTTCGACAGCAACTTCCAAGGAGGTTCCACCTTCTACGCAGGCCTGGAGGGTCATGCCCTGGTGATCCGGACCACTTCCACCGTCTACAACTACGACTACATTTGGGACTTTCTGCTCTTTCCGAATGGTGTGCTGGAGACCAAGGTCCATGCCACGGGCTATGTCCACACCTCCTTCTACACGCCAGAGGGGATCCACTATGGCACCCGTCTCCATACCCACTTGCTGGGCAACATCCACACCCACCTGATACACTACAAGATTGACCTAGATGTTGGAGGTGGGTTCTCTCTGCCATGGCAGATGGAGTGGTGGGGACCCCTGGGTTCAAAACTCCACTGTAATGGCCAAACTCTTCTGGACAGAAGCTTTTCATCCAGTCGGCCATGTCCGTGGAAACAAAATCATCATCATCTTTTAATGACCCCATAATCCAGGGCCGTCAAACTCAATTTCATTGAGGGCTGCATCAGGGTTGGGGTTGACCTTGGGGGCCAGGGTGGCTGTGCCAGCTCCATGTTGCTCATGTCGATGGGGTGCCTGTGGTGACCCAGTGGGGCTGCGGGGATCCATTGTTTCCACGGGATGTGGCGGCCCCTCGCTGACTCCAGGGGGGCCCCATGAATCTAAGGCTGACCACTTTGGGGCCCAGATGGCCTCCACCAAGTTTTAGATCAGTGCCCAGCTGACCTGAGGTGCTGGGGGATGGTTCTTCACTATTTCCAGGGCAGCCTTGCGGGCCAGATCTAACCACATTGCCGGCTGGATCTGGCCCCCAGGTCTTGAGTTTGACACCCGTGTCGGACCTGTCTTTACATCCAAGAATTCTGGGGTTCCCCTCTAGCTACCTTTACAGAGTCATCTCTGTAAACGGGGTCACACAACAGCCAATTCTGAGCCAAAGCTCATTCTTTGGGGAGGGGGCAGGTTATTTCTCCTGCCTGTGACTACAATTGCCATCACTAGAATCCAGGGGGTTTGGTTGTGTCCTCCCAGTTCCCTCTTCAAACCCCAGATGACCAGGAGTTTCCCCTGCTTCCTGGAGATCAATCAATCAATCAATCAATCAATCAATCAATCAATCAGAATAGAGCTGGAAGGGATCCTGGAGGTCTTCTAGTTCAACCCCCTGCTCAAGTAGGAGACTTACACCATTTCAAATAGGTTGTTGTCCAGTCTTTTTTAAAAAAAACCTCCAGTGATGGAACACTCACAACTTCTGGTGGCAAGTAGTTCCACTGGTTAATTGTCGTCACTGCTAGGAAGTTTCTCCTAAATTCCAGGTTGTTTCTCTCCTTGATTACTTTTTTATCCATTGTTTCTTGTCTTGCCTTCTGGTGCTTTGGAAAATAAGTGGGTCCCCTCTTCTTTGGGGCAGCCCCTCAAATCCTGGAAGCCTATCATGTCTCCCCCCGCCCCCAGTCCTTCTTTTCTCTAGACTACCCAAACCCTGCAACCGTTCTTCGTATGTTTTTGTCTCCAGGCCTTTAGTTGTCTTAATTGCGCTCCTTCGAATTTTTTCTAAAGTCCCAACATCTTTTTTTGTAACGGGGGGACCAAAACTGGATGCAGTTATTCCAGGGGTGGCCTTACTAAGGCTTTACAAGTGGTACTAATCCTTCCCGCGGTTTTGATTCTGAGCCTCTGTTTATACAGCCCAGGATTGGGTTAACTTTTTTGGATGCTGCCGCACACTGTTCCATAGAAGGGAATGTTGTCCATCTCCTCCCACGCAAGGTGAATGTCAGGGTTCCACGTAGCACCCCCAACGACAGGGTCCTCACTCCCTAGCTATCATGGAAGACTGATGAAACACATCCCGGTCTTGGCCTCCTTCGCAGGGACCGCCAACAGCTTTGAGACGGTGGACATCAACTTCGAGAACATATCGCTCCCCTGGCAACCGAGCCACCGGCTGGTGCAGCCACGCTTGAAGCGGGAGCCACGCCTCCGCGAGCGCCAGGCCACGTTCCTCATTGGCAAGCCCCTGCCTCGCTACTTCCTGGTCTCCAACCCCAGCCAGAAGAACCGCTGGGACCACCCGCGCAGCTACCGCATCCAGCTCAACTCCCACGCCGGCCTCGTCCTGCCTCGCAACTGGAAGGAAGAGAACGGCGTCCCCTGGAGCAGGTGAGCCGGGATGGGGCAGGACACAAGCCAGGGCTGAAATCTAAAATTTGTTACCACCGGTTCTGTGGGCGTGGCTTGGTGGTGGTGGTGGGGGTAATGTGATTGGGTGGGCATGGCCAACTTTTTTTTTTTAACTTTTAAAAGCATTTTTTCAGCTGAAGAGGTTGTAGCAAAAATGCTTTTAAAAGTAAAAAAAAGTAAAGAAAAGCCTCTGACGATCGCGTGGCTCAGCTGGGCATGGGGGGCAGGGTTTACAGGGACTTTTGCTACCAGTTCTCCGAACCACCTGCCACCATCGCTACCGGATCGGGCGATCTGAACCGGGAGCAACCCCAGTTGTGCAGGGACCACGGTGTTTCTTGACTGCCATCCCCGAGTCTTCCCAAAGGAGGGTGTTCTGACCTGGCTCTCCAACATGACAAATCCTCTAAAGTTCACTCAAAGAATCCTTTATTAGGAGCACCGGCAGCCCCGGCAAAAAGTTTCTCTCCGACCGCAGGCTAACAAGTCTGGCCGGCCAGAAGATGAATAGTTGTCTGCCACATCTGTTCATCTCTGCCCCCTGCCTTTTATCCCCAGAGCTAGGGTGGGCCTTTGCTAGCAGCGGTGGCTCTTCCATCCCAAGGACCGGTCCATAGATTTCCACTGCTCTTCTCTCCTCTTGTCTTCTGTGCACCCGTGCGTCAGGCAATGGACCCAGCTGTTCCTCATCAGCCACCTCCAGACCTGGGAGCTGTGGACTCTCCATCTGAGGGTTGACGGACGGCCTAGGCTCTGCCCCCCCTCCCCCCCTCCCTCCCTCCCTCTCTGCCAGCTCCATTTCTTCTTACCCCTCAGAGCTCTCAGTTTGCCTTGATGCTGACCTTGACTCCCACGCCTCCTCCTCCTCCTTCGATTTGGCTGCAGGAGGGGCTGGCGGCTGACAGGCTACAACAGAGGGCTTCATGCAATATAGAGAGCAGTTGGAGCGGGGTTGAGCAGGGCTGAGCTGGGCTTCGGGGTCTTATTTCCATAGGGCCAGTTTTAGAGTACAGGATAGAATAAGGGGTCTCTGCCCTCTAGCATTCTCTTCAAGGGGTTTAGCAAAAAAAAATGGGGAGACGGTAACTGCAGGCACTTTGGATACAAGGCTGGGTTGGAGGGCAGTGTGGGCTGAAAAAGCAGAGCTGGATTTAGGGAGACAACCAAAGCAGTGTCTCCCAGTTCTTGTGGGGAGGCTCAAAAGCAGCACAGTGTGGGGAACATCAGGGAATGGAAGGGGGATGCTGTAGCAGAGACACGGAACAGGACCACAGACGGCTCCAGGGTGCTGGATGGTTCTACCGTCCTGTGTTCAGTACAGAGATGTCAACACAACGGTGATGTGTTGTGCCGCAGAGATGGAGGCAGGGAATGAGGGTCCTCAGACATGGGCATTTTGTCTAGACAGGTGGGGCGGGGTCACCCCGGCCACACCTGGAGATTGAGGCAGGACATTCTCTCGGCAGGTACCACATGGCTGTGACTCAACACCACGAAAACGAAGGTGTCAGCAGCAGCTTGTACATCCAGAATGACCCGTGGCACCCCAGTGTGAGCTTTGAAAACTTCCTTCGGAATGATGAGAGCATCGACAAGCAGGTTGGACAGAGAAGGTTGTGTGTTCGTGTGCGTTTTGTGTGTGTCTGCATGCATTCCTAACTGGAGACTTCTTTCCAACAGGATCTGGTGGCCTGGGTGACAGTGGGGTTCCTCCACATCCCCCACTCGGAGGACATCCCTAACACGGCCACGCCCGGCAATGTAGTGGGCTTCTTACTGCGCCCCTTCAACTTCTTTGATGAAGATCCCTCTGTGGCATCCCGTCGCACAGTCATTGTGCGTCCCGAAGAGGCTGGGAGTGGGAATGGAGTGCGGATTCAGCGCTGGACTCCAGAGAGCCCTGGACAATGTGTGACAAAGGAGCCCTTCAGCTACAATGGCACCTACAGCCCCATCTAGCTCAGCTGGGACTTCTGACTGTGGAACGCCACCATTGCCGGTTCAAAACATGCCCCAAAGGACCTCATCTAGCAACTCCTGTGGCCAGGCAGAGGGTCTGCGGGCAGAAAGGAGGAACCTGGCCATGCTGCCTCCCCACCTTGGTGCTCTCCCTGTTCCAGATCCTTTCTTGGACTGGCTGTCATTCAACTGCCAGCAGATGGCAGCGATTCTGCCTCACTTACTCCCCCTCCTGGCCCATTACTGACTCTACAGCAAGGGGCAAAATTTGAACTCAAGGCCACAAGGGGGGAGTTGAGGGTTCCAGGTATTTCAGCCCCATAGTTGCTCTTCCCCCAGAGGGTGGCTGTCAGAGCAGGGCTCCCCCTGTGGGTCAGGGGGAGCCTCTGTCCCACCCAGCAGGGCTGTCGTGAAAATAAATTGAGATAAACCTTTCAAAGTGCAGTATATACAAATGATGCCACACACAAAACACACTCTTGAAAGGCAGCCTTTGATGAAGGAGGGCCAAGAACATAGAGCCCCAAAACTCCCCCATGGCCCATGTGCCACTGAAGGCCCCGCCCACATTGCCAATCAACAGCCACTCCCCTACCCATGAGGCCCATGTAGCCACAACACCCCTCAGTGGCCCTGCCGGGGAAGTCACTCTGCAAAACTCTGCCCCCAAGCGCCCAAACCAACTTATATAAGTAGTCCTTGACTTATGACAATTCAATTTTTGTTGCTAACCGAGAGAGTGGTTTTGCCTCGTTTTACGACCTTCCTCGTCACAGATGTGAAGCCAATCCCAGCCATTGTTTGGTTAGTAACACTGGCAAAGTGAATCGGGCTCCCCCCTTGATGTTGCTCGTCAGATGGTTGGGACCCTGGGACTGTGTCGTAAATGAGCCAGTGGCACAGGTGGCATTCAGCCGGTTCAGACAGGTTCGGGTAAACCGGTAGTGGTGACCTGTGGGTGGCCACCCACCCCTGGCACTATGCCATCCTATTTACCCACGTTTTCTAAGCCACACACATGCGTGCAAGCTGCGCATGTGAGAAAAGTGCGTGCGTGGAAGGCTATGCGTATGCGCATGCTCTCACATTTTCGGTGCACAGCAAGCTGGTGGTAAAATTATGTGATACCCACCTCTGGCCAGTGGTCAAATGTCTGGATTTTTCATCACATAACCATGGGGAGTGCTACAATAGTCAAAACCCACTGCTGCCATTGTCAACTCTCGAGCGTTGCAACTTGGAACGGTTGTAGAGGAGTGGTTGTAAGGTGCGGATTAACCGCCCTTCTACTGAATCTTCTCTGGAAAGTCCCAGGTTACTTAAGATGGGGACACCCCCCATGTTCCCCACAATTCCTCCAGTTTTTCGGCTGCCATGTACAAAACGCCGTCTCCTCTCTAAGCAGTGTCTGTTCCGGAGTGAAACCACCAGCTGTCATTCCTTGGACAACAGTCTGTTGTGTTCTCTGTCACCTGAACCAAGTACCCAGGACTATGTGTCCCCCCCTCCAGGTCCTCAATTTATGACTGCAATTGGGCCCCAAAATTTTAAGTGCCCAAGTCAGAAACATTTGATATGTTTTGCCTCATTTTACAACCTTTCCTGCCACGTTTAAGTGAATCAGCTAGTCACGCGGTTGTTAAGTGAATTGGGCTTCACTGGTCGGAAGGTTGCCCGAGTGGATCGCGTGAGCACAAAAGGGTCTACCGCGTCCGCTGTAAATGTGAGTCAGCGGTCAAGTGTCCAACGTGACCGCGGGGATGCTAAAATGGTCGTAAGAGTGTAAAACGATCCTCGATCCCTTTTTTTCAGGGCTGCTGTAAGTTTGGTCAGTAAGTGAACTATTGTAAACCGAGGACTTCCTATTGATGTGGGGCTTGGCTGAATGGGTCCTTTTGGGGAGGGGCTGTTAACACCCAAGGAACCAGGTAGTTCGGTGTAGACCGGGGGTGAAATGCTACCGGTTCAGCTGAACCAGTAGGGATGGCAGTGGGTGGTTGGGAAAACGGGTAGCAACGGCAGTGCGAGGCTCCACCCACCCACCGGGTCATCACTTCCTGGTTTTAACCAGGAAGTGACCTGTTTTTTACCCTCTGCACATACGCAGAAGGGTTTGCGCATACACAGAGGATCCGTGCGCGCACATAATGTGCATGCAACACGTGCACTTCTGAACCAGTAGGGAAGGTAAGATGATTTCACCCCTGGTGTAGACTGATCGGTTGTGTCATTTCCTGACGCAATAAGCCCTCGAGGTCGGTATAGAAAGTGGGGGGGTGGGGCACAATTGGTTGCCCCTCCTGGATGTCTTGTCTTCCCCCCTTCCCCCCCCCCAGCAAGAAATACAGGTAGTCCTCAACTTATAACAGTTCGTTTAGTGATGGCACTGAAAAAAGGGATTTATGACCATTTTTCACACAACTGTTGCAGCATCCCCAGGGTCACATGATCCAAATGCAGATGCTTGGCAACCGACTCCTATTTATGATGGTCGCAGTGTCCCAGGGTCACATGATCTGCTTTTGCGACCTCCGGGCTATCATGAACAACCATGTGACTAACCTAACACCTGCAGTGATTCACTTAGCAATGGTGGTGAGACCAGTCGCAAAAATGGGCCCGTGTCCCACTGAACCCATGTCTCACTCAGCGACAGAAATTTGGGCCTCGAGTATGGTCGTAAGTCAAGGACTGCATGGACTCTCCAGCCAGCTCTCCTCTTTTCCAGGCAATGTTTGCAACTCCCAGGCTGACCCACACAGCCCTCCCCTCTGAAACAGCCCCCCAGAAAGAAACCAGATCTGTGGGGAGGGGGTCTTAAGTCGTCCACTCCATATTTATTGGGCATCTGTTGCTACTGCCGAGGACAGCATGCGGGGGAGGGGGGAAATGTTGCGTGCGTCATTCAGGTGTGTGGGGCAAGCGGGGAAGTGGGGGATCTGGAGACCTGCAGGGTGGGGGAAGCTGTCGGCTCCCCTTCGATGGAACCTACCCTCCAGCTACCAAGCGAGAGGGACAGGAAGTGGGGAGGGACAGGAAGGGGGTTGCATCCAGTGGGCTGCTGCTTTAATGGGGAGGGGGGTACCTATGCAGTGGGACATGGGAAGAAGCAGGGACCTCCCCCCGTTTTCCACTGCATCCCCCTGCACCCTGTTTTTCCATCAGCAGGAACATTTAGGAGTGGCTGAGAAAGTGGGGTGCATGTGTGCAGAGAAGGCGCCCCCTTACAGAGATGGGGAGAGATGCCCTGCCTGCAGCCCCATGTGTAATGGGGAGGGCTGTGAACACAGCCTGGATTCTAAGTGAGGGGGTGGGAGTGATCCAGTGGTGGCATTTAGCTGGTTCAGGTGAACCGGTAGCGAAGGTAAGTGAATACCACACCTGGAGTGATCCAGCAGTAAATGACCCACACCTGCCCATCCACAATCCACATGACCTCTGGGCTGAACTCCGCTTTCCCACGTGGGCTGCTCCGATCCCCAATGGTCCTGTCCCCCACAATGGACTCAAGGGACTTTGAATTATTGCTCAGCTGGAGCCTCCCCACACCATGGAGAAATCGCTTTGGTGAAGCAAGGGGGGGGGGATTATGAAAGTCCTGGAGGGGAGAGGGTCTCTCAAAAAAGAAAGCAGGTACCGCAAAGACTCCCCAGAAGGGGATGGGGAGGTGTCCCCATTTGCCCTCAGGTGTAACAGCTTGGGGGCTATGGAGGAACGCCCCTCTTCCTCCTGGACTCCCTGCTCAGTCAGCTGGTTGATTGAAACCCCGGAACCCATGAAGGATGGTACACTACAAAGTTCAGGGTCCAGAAGGACGCTCAGATCCTCGCCGTCAGCGTCCTGTCGGCTCCACCTATATCATCCTCGTGTCCTGCACGACATTGTCATCCACAGTTCTTGCAGCCCTCCCACCAGTCCCCCGGGCATCCTCTGGGATCTGCCCATCTGTTAGGCCAGCTAACATTGTTGAGGGAGAGTGGCTAGCCCTGCTTGGCTGTGCCAGGCAGCCGCCCCTGGGGTGGGCTGCACGGGCTCCTGGCAATCCTTGTCCACTGTCTGCTCCCCATTGTGAAGAGACCCTCGTCTGGGCCTAGGTCCAGAGTCCATTAACTGCCGGGGTCCGAGCAGTGTCTGTGCAGATCAGAAGGCAAGTCCGGGCCCCCCGCATTGGCCAGCTGTCCCGGGAGTGAAAGGCGCCGAGGGGTCACGCAGGGCGGCTCCACCAACAACACCACCTCACCACTGGACTCAGTGGCATCCACTCGGGCAGCTGGAAAATGAGGCATCTGAGAAGGGATGAGAGGAAGATCAGCTGTAAGTGGTCTGGAGGAATGGGGGTCCAGGCCCCTTGAAAGGGAGGGGAGGGGCAGCACCCACAAAGGCAATGGCTGGTCCATCTGACAGACTCATGTCTGTCTGGGAGGCTGGGGTCCCAGAGCACCAGGCGAGTCCCACATAGTTTTAGGGGGCCCAGAAGTTGGGGTGCTGTATATCTGGGGACAGGGCTCAGCACTCTGAGTGGGGACACTCACCTGTGTCTGAGTGCAGAGCGCCTGGGCCAGGATGGGGGGAAGAGCCAATGGGTGCTCCCCCAAGGAGGGCTCGGTGTTCAGTGGGGGCTGTGGAGAGGAGACGGTGCTGTAGGCAGGAGGCACCAGGATGGCTTGGCGCTGTAGCAGCTGCAAGATGGAGGCTATGTCTGTGGTCAGGCGGTTCTCCAGCCTGGGGGGAAGTGACAAGAAGGAGGGGGGCAGGTGAAGGGCTGGCAAGGCATCTCTTCCATGTATGACTGTCCGCGTGACACACGTATCTCCACGTCCATCTGCAGTGCCTTTCTGCCCACACACACACACTGCCCCATTCCAGAAGAGTGGTATGTTCCTTGGGACACCCATCTGATTTGGCTTCCTCCGGGCATGAAGGATTCTCCAGTTTCCCCCTCCCCTCCTTCTAGCCAGCTCTTCGGGGGGGGGTCCCTGTTTTTCCAGAAGGGGCTGGGGGCTTGAAAAAGTGAAGAGGACACCCCTTCACCAAGAAAGGTCCTTTTGGCCTTGGGGGGGTGGGGAAGGAGTATCCTTCAACCCGCCCCCCTTCACTTTGCCAGCAAATGCCCAGGAACAATTCTGCTGAGTTTGCAGGGCACAACCTCACACAGACACACAGACACACCATGCCAATCCAATCTACCTGTTGAGCTGCTTCTGGAGCAGGTCCAGGCGGCCTTCCAGCTCAGTGCGATGCCGCCTGCTGGAGGGGAGGCTACTGCTGCTGGCCAGGGGAAGGTTGAGGGTGGGGTGGGCAGGAGTGGGGCAGCGGGGCAGCTCCTGGTATTGCCGTTCTCGGCTCTCACTCCAGAAGCTGAAGATATTCGACACGCCTGAAAAGGCTCCTGGGGAGGGGACACAGGAGGAGCGTCAGCCCCAGGGGTCACTGTGAGATGGGCAGGCCAGTCCCCTCCCTGCCCCCTGGCCACAAAGAGGGACACTGCTGCTGTGGCTCTTTGCAGGCTGGGAGAAGATAACAGCCCAGCCCTCCCACAGTGGAAAAAGGGAGGGTGGTCCCATGTGATGGGTGAGGCCAAGGCCCTCCTCCTCCTTCTGTTCCCCTCCCCCATTGACGATGTGGGCGATGAGTACCCCCGAGAGGCCTTACCAGAGAGCGGGTTGCAGGAGTCGCTGCTCTGCTCCTCAGGGGGGGCTGTGGAGGGAGGCATGGCCAGGGGCCCCATAGCCGCATGGAAAGGCGACAACTCCGTGACCCTGGAGATGGGGACAGGGGTCTCCTCCTCGTCGCTGGAGGCGGGGCTGGACGCAGCTGAGCTGCTAAGGCAGGGCTCCCACCTGGGGGCAGTGGGGGCCTGGCAGTTCTGGCCCAGGTGCAGTGCCTTGGACTGGGATCTCGATTCCCCCAGGTGCTCGTCTGCGAACACGGAGGACAAAAGTACTTTAGAGGTGCAGGTATGTAACCCTGCAGCATTGTAGTTCTCCGCGGGCCAGCAGGGGTGGTGGTGGTGGAGAGATGGGATAGACACCTCCTGCAGCACTCTGCCAGCTGAAACGGGGCACAGGAGAGGGGGTTGTGCGGCTCCCCACACCACATTTTCAGCCTGGATGGCCTCCTGCAGCACCCTGCAGCACCCCTATGCCCCATTTTGGCCAGTAGGGTGCTCCAGGAGGCTGTCCAAGCCAAAAATGGAGCACAGGAAGAGTGCGCGGGCTGTTTTAGCTGCCAGAGGCATTGCATGCCAGTCCTTTGCTATTTCCAGGCTGGCTCCATGGGCCAAATTTAAGCACCCTGCTGGCCAGATCCAGCTCGTGGGTCTAGGGTCTTCTGGTCCCCAGAGGGAGGGTGGGAAGGAGAGAGGGCGACTCAACCTTCTTTGCTAGGTGGGAAACAGTGCCCACTCTTTCCATCTCGGTTGGCAGTTCCAGCTGCCAGTTTCTCACCCAGAAGCTCATCCACCCACCCAAAGGGCAGCCACTAAAAGAGACAATCTGCTGTGGCCGTGTGTGGTTCCCCCCTCAGAGACCCTCCCCCAAGGACGCCTTTGCTTGCTCCTGGCCCTTCAACCCTTGGCTCCATTGGGATGGTGGATCGGCAGACGAAGGCAGGAAGGCATCCTTGAATCTCTTAAAGGCTCTGATGTGGGGGAAGAGAGGTTGAGGGACCTTGGAGGGAGCAGCAAACTTCAAGGGAGGGGGACAATAGGGGTGGCAGCCACCTCTGGCCAATGCTCACCTTTCTCAGTGCGCCGTCGGAAGGAGAGTTTGCGCCGCCGCAGCCGGTTGAAGCCCTCGTTCATCTCGTCGCTGCCAGGCGAACCTGGGATCATGTTTGTCTGCAAGGCCAAGCTGAGGTTTTACTTGGGGAAGGGTGAGGTTCAGCAGGACGGATGGGTCTGGAGAGCCCCAGGTGCGGGGGGTGCTAGCCCAGGCTGGGGAGCCCCTCGCAAAGCACTCACATCTCGCAGGTTGAATGTGATCTCCAGATTGGACCAGAAATGGTCAGAGAACTCTGGGTACATGTCCAACACCTCCAGGAGATCTTCCCGGTGGATCTTGTGCAGGTCGCAGTACGTCAGGGCTCGCACGTCTGCGTTGGACTTGCCGGGCCGTGCATAGAGGTTGAGCGGCTCCCCAAAAATATCGTTTTTTCCTGGTGGAGGTAGGCAGAGAAGGCACAAGGATGGTGGGACACCAGCCAGAAGATCCATGTCAGCTGCCACCTTATCTTTGCTTTGTGCTTCACTACAGCGACAGACTGCCCTGAATTGCGAGGAGGGGGATACAGGAGGGAATGCTTGGGAGTCAGTTGCCATGTGTCTGAATTTTGATCACGGGATCACAAGGAGGTTACCGTGGTTCCCCAAAAAATATGACCCACCCCGAAAATAAGCCCTAGCTTGTTTTTCACATGCCTAATATAAGCCCTAGTTAAGACCCCACCCACTGCATCCCACCGTCTGCTTGTATGAGGTGGGGTGAGGTGCACGTGTAAAAATCAAGCTGGGGGGTGGAGCTTCCCCATGCACCCTGCACCCGCTTACCTTAGGATCACCGCAGCCAGGCCTCCGACATCCCGATACCTGTTGCGCTGCTGCCCGACTTCTGCAGCCACTTGCAGCTGCTTGTGGAAGGACACTGTGGGGCGTGTCACACCGGTGCCACCACTCATGTCAGGATGCTGCTTGGCACAGGGCACATCGCACCAGCCCCACTGCTCATGTGCGCAGGGCACCCCAAAGGAAGTCAGGCAAAGGCGCGACAGGTGTTGGGGCATGGGAGGCCTGGCTGCAGCAGTCCTAAGGTAAGTGGATAAGACATCCCCCCCAAAATAAGACCTGTGGTTATTTTGGCACCCAAAAGAAAATAAGACCAGGTCTTATTTTCTGGGAAACCCAGTACAATGGTTGTGTGAAAAACAGTCATAAGTCACTTTGCTTCGCGTCGAATGGTCACTACACAAACATTTGTATGTCAAGGATTACTTGTAGGCCCTGCCACCTTCCAAGGGGTATTCTAGGGCCACTGGAGAGGGAGGGGGTGTCCTTTCTGTAAGATCAGAGGCGGAACAAGGATGGGGGGCAGCCCCTTCCTCACCTAGGATGGCCACCACCACGTCTCCCCGGAGGATCTCGATGGAGCCACGGGAGATGAAGTAGAGGGCAGTGAGGACATCCCCTGCATGCACCAGGGTGTCCCCGGGCGGAGCGTGGGTGGTCTTGAATTTCATGGCCAAGGCACGCAGGCAGCCCTTACTGGCGCCCCGGAAGGGACGGCAGTTCTGCAGCAGGGTGCGGTTCAGGTGGAGGCAGATGTCGGCTTGCAGGCACTCGGGGAATCCCTTCAGCACCTGCAGGGAGGAGGGTGGGAGGGGGCAGCATTTGAATCGGGGCACTAGGGGCTCCCCATCCTGAGAAGCACCCACCCGTGAGCACAGATTAGACACAAGAAAGGCTGAAACAAGTTGGAGCTTTATTCTACACTAGACTTTTTCGGCTTTGCAGACCAGTGGGAGGGGTGCAGGGATGGTTCAGTGTGAGCGGCAGGAACGAGTGCTCGCTGATTGTGCAAACGGAGACCATACGCATCTGCTCACCTGCCACCCACATAAGTGGGGATGTAGGTATCGTCTCAACCACTTATGTGGCCCTATTTTGAACATCTCGAGGCCCAGTAGTGGCCCATGGCCCAGAAGTTGTGGACCCCTGTTCTATACTCCTTGGGGGTTCTAACATGGGAGATCCCAGCAGCACAGGTGCTTCAATCCCCAGGGTCCCATTAGGGGGACAATGGACCCCCATTCACCCAAGAGGAGGGACCAGCCAAGCTCTTGGGAGGGAGCAGAAGGGCAACTCAAACTCACCGCATTCATGTCGATGCCGTTGGTGTAAGACCAGGCGTGTTGGAAATATTCCTCTAGGCGCTGGCGTAAGGGGTTGGGGATTTGGTGGAAGCGGATGAACTCTCGCACCCGCAGCATCTGGGTGTGGTAGCGTGCGGTGCCGGAGTACAGCCGCTGGATGATGGCTGACACATTCCCAAAGATGCTGGCGTACATCAGTGCTAGCAAGAAGGAAGACATCATTTCGTCAGCTGCTATCACTCCCAGTGCCTGGACTCAAGATTCTTCTACCCAGAAAGGGTTCTGCCTCACCCAACAGGACCCTCTGGCCTTTGCTCCATTTCAAGGCATGCCTCAGTTCCCCAGTACTTGGCATATCTGGGTAGAAGCTCCCCCCTCCCAATCCATGGGGCGATACGCAGCATGCCGCCTGGTGCCATGGGAAGGCTGTGCTTTGTAGTCACTCAGTTCCAGCTCGTCCTGCATGCCAAGAATCTCTGAGCATGCAGAGAGCACCCACCCTTTGTGAGGGGCCAATACCCCCAGGACACTAATCTAAGAGAACGTTGCCCTCCCTTCCACCTCCCCAACCAGGCACCCTCCCCCGGGTGGGCCACACTCACAGCCTATCAGCATGACACAGATGGAGAAAATCTTTTCAGAGTTGGTGTTGGGGGACACGTTGCCGAAGCCGACGCTGGTGAGGCTGCTAAAGGTGAAGTAGAGGGCGGTGATGTACTTGTCCTTGATGCTGGGACCAAGGTGCGGTGTGCTGTCGTTGAAGGGCTTGCCAATTTGCCCGCCCAGTGAGTGCAGCCAGCCGATGGTCTTGTCCTCCATGTTGCCGATGGCATACCAGATGCAGGCCAGCCAGTGTGCAATCAGGGCAAAGGTGCACATCAGCAGGAAGAGCACCGCCGCGCCATACTCTGAATAGCGGTCCAGCTTGCGGGCCACACGTACCAGGCGCAGCAGCCGCGCCGTCTTCAGCAGCCCAATCAGGGTAGTGGTCTGTGCGGGTAGAAGTGGTGGGGAGGGTGTGAATCTCCCAGAGCCCCACTTTCAGCTGGGGTTACGCACTATCCCTTGACCCCATTTCGCAGGCTGTTTCCACCCCACAACGTTTGGCGGTAAGCCAATTGTCATTCTCAACGGGAACTCTTGGAGGTTGCAAAGAACACAGTCCCCCAAACTTTTTGTTGGGGGGGGGAGGAGATTGTTTGGGGCGAGTGGCGGGCCCATGCCCACAGCCCTTGCACCTGTGTATGTGCTCGGCTACTGCTTGCATAAGTGGGGATACGCGGGCATGTATCCGCCACTTCTGCAGATTGGTTCAGAATGTCTCAAGGCCCAGGGGTTGGGGACCCCTGGCAAAGAGGACCCACATGCACCCACTGCAAAGCTATGCCTTCAGTTGGGGGAACCCCCTCTGAGCCACAGGACAGGGGCCCCAGCATCTGTGGTTCTCCCAGTTCTGCTGGGGGACAACTCAACCAAGGCAGCTGTTCCCCAGGCCTAAAGTCAGCTTCTCCCACCCCTCTGCTAAAGGCCTATTCCCTCTCACTGCTAGTTGCCTCACCTCCCTCCAAACAGCCATCAGTGGGTCTTGTCACCCCCACGGCAGAACAATTCAGAGGCCCACTGCTGGCCAGAAGGGGAGGGGGTAGTGGTGAAATCCTGCCGGTTCTGTCTGGCTCTGCCCACCCACCTAGATGTCATCACTTCCTGGTTTTAACCAGGAAGTAACTGTTTTTGACCCTCTGCGCATGCACAGAGGGTCAATAATCGGGTATGATGATGGCATGTGCGCACTTCCAAACCGATAGGGAAGGGAAGTAGATTTCACCCCTGACAAGGGGCGCAGATCTGAGTCACCCATGTAAGTGGCATTTCCCCTGTGGAGCACCAAGATGCCCCATACAGGCTGCCCAAGTGCACCGTGACCCCTCTCTGCTAGTGCGGCTTCCTCCGTGCAGACCCAGTTTCTCCCCACAACTGAGGGAAGCCTGAAAGGAGCCACCCAGTTGGGCTAGAGGCAGCGATGCCAGCCTCAGGGGAAGAGCCAGAACTGTCTAGATGGCCAGCCGTGCCAGTGGGGTCGCCCTCCTCCCTCCCACTTGCCACCTTCAGCTCCTGCTTCTCATTGGAGGCAGTCATCCATCAGATGCATTTTGGCTGGATCCATATAAAACCACCTGTATCGGAAAGTCCGAGCCCGCCAAGCTTCGGTTGCCAGGAAGACAAAATGTGAACATCTGGCACTGCCAAAACCAGACCTTCCATCTTCCACCATGGGTGCTTGGAGGGCAAAAGGATACCCCCCGCTTTGTCCTTCAAAGTCCCTGAAAATCGAAAGCACTCCCTGTCCCAGGACCCACAGATCACAAAATAACTTTAAAAAAGCAAAGACTTCCCCTGAACCTAACGCAGTACGGCTAGTCCTCGATGTACAACATTGCATTTAGCGACCGTTCAACTTTACCACAGCAGTGGAAAAAGTGACTTAGAGTCATTTTTCGCACTGATGACCATTGTGGCTTCCCCGTAGTCATGTGATCCAAATCCAGACGCTCGGCAACGGACTCTTGTTTATGACGGCCACAGCATCCTGGGGTCACTTTATCCCCTTTTGCGACCTTCCAATGGGCAAACTCAATGGGGAAGCTCAATTTGCTTAACAGCCGTGTTACTAACGACGTCAGTGATTCATTTAACAATGGTGGCAGGAAAGGTTGCAAAATGGGGCCAAATGCGCCAACGTTTCACTTAGCGACACAAATTTGGAACACCATTGCAGTTGTACATTGAGGACTACCTATAGTTAGAAGGGCCAAACATGGCCCACCCCAAAGACTGCCCCCACCCCAAGCAGGCAGAGCTGTTCCCAACGTAGGGTTGCCTTGTCTCCCGCCGGACAGCCACAATACCTCCTCTGAACCGGAGCCGAAGATGAGCAGGTCGAAGGGGATGGCTGCCACCATGTCGATCAGGAACCAGCCCTTGAAGTAGTGGATGGCGATTTTGGCCGGGTGGCTGACCACCTCCTCGTTGGTGTTGACGTAGGTGGTGCGGAAGTTGATCAAGATGTCGATGATGAACATGATGTCGACGATCAGGTCCACCACATTGAGGGGGCTGCAGGAGTAGCTGCAGGCTACTGGCGGGTGGTCCCGCCCCTCCTTGTTGTTCAGCAGGAAGGCCGCCGAGTACGGGGTGAAGATGGCCGTGTAGATGACCAACAGTAGGATCAGCCAATCCCAGACTGCCTTGAAGGGGCTGTAGTGCAGAATGGTCCACTTATGGATGCGGGGGGCCTGCAGCTTGTATTCGGGGAGGACATCAGCGCCCAGCGACAGCACCTTGTTGTGGGCGGGGGGGACAGAAGGCAAGGTGAGCAGCTCTAAGCTCCGTCCTCTCAGCCCTGGCCCGTTCTAGCCACCCTCAACTCTGCACCAGCTCCTCTTGCTGGATGTGCTCTGTGATGCGGGGGTGAGGGCTCCTGTGCTGGACGTCCCAGGCTCTCCCTAGCAATGCAGGTGGGCTCTCACAACAGCCGCAAGCCACACACACACACACACACACACACACACACACTAAATGGAACAACTTGCCCCTCCGCTCCATGTTCAGCGCCCCATACTGACCTCCCCCCTTCCCCAAAAAAGTAATTGCGCTCCAGAGATTTAGGCCAAGGCCCCCTTTGCGTAGGGCAAATCGTGCTCACCACATCAGACACGTCTAACTACCTTGTGAAGGGGAGGGGGCACTAAGGACCACCTGTTCTCCTCTCCCTCCAGCTCAGAAGTGCCCAGAGCAACAGCCACCCAGTGTGTTTAACAGCCCAGCCATCCCTCAGTTACATCCAGGAGCTGATGTGTCTTAAAGCATGCCGGCTGGGGGATTCTGGGAGTTGAAGTCCACCCCCCTTAAATCACACCTCTCCTTGCCCTCTGACCCCTGACTGTCCAGTTTTCCCTTGAGCCAGGAAATGTCTGGGGCTCGCTTGGAGCCACCCAAAGCCAAGGCACTTTGCCATCCGATTCCTGCCTTGCCTTCCAGCCACTCCGAGGGCAGCAGCTCTGCCACCCCAAATCCCTTGCCAGGCAACGCCCTCGTGCCAGAGGCTGCCCTGCGCCTGGCACTCCTGCCCCACCTCCCCACACAACAGGGTCAGGACAGGCTCCGAATCCCCACCCTGGGCAGGGAATACCCGGCATGACAAGGCAGAGAAGGCAGGCCCTGGAGGAGGCTGCAGCCCTGGAACATCCAGGTCCATGCACAGCATTCTTATCCCTGCTTGGCCTAACCCAGGGTGTCAAACTTGATTTCACTGACGGCTTCATCAGGGTTGTGTTTGACCACAGGGGACCGGGGTGGGCATGGCAAGGGTGGGTGCAGTCAGCTCGACCTCACTCATCGAGGCTCCGTTTTCACATCACAACGGCCTCCTGTAGCCCTCTGCCAGTGGAAACGGAGACCGGTGTGTGTGTGTGTGTGTGTGTGTGTGTGTGTGCGCGTGTGTGTGCCCCCCCGCCCCGGCTCCATTTTCACTGGTAGAGGGCTGCAGGAAGGCCGTCACGGCCAAAAACAGAGCTTGGGAGGGCTGCGCAGAGGCACCGCGGGCCAGTCCTTTGCTCTTTCCAGGGTGGTCCTACGGGTCAGATCTAAGCACCCCACGAGCCGAACACGGTCCGCAGGCCTTGAGTTTGACATCCCTGGCTTAGCCGGACCTTCTGGTGCCACGCTAGCTCCTCTGCTAGAGGTTTCCTGATGGGCACCAGTTTTAGGCCTGGTTTTGGGAGAAAAGCTAAAAGCCAGGGACCCTCCTTAAGGACTCCCCTCCTGTCCCCTGGCCTCTGTCTGTACATTGGTACAAGGCAAGCTGGAAGAACATCTTGGTGCACCCTTAAGCAACAATCCCCCTGAGCGCGTGCAGAGAACTCTTCCCGCCTGCCAGTTCCAGAAATTTTGTGCCCCTCTATTGGAGAACTCAGAATGACCAACCATTCAATCCCTACGGCTCACTCCACGAAACCCGCCCCATTCCAGTCCAGCCCCCTGGAAGTCCCTCTCCTGCAGCCTCAACTGCCAGCTGTGCCATTCCTGAGTGGCAGGTGGAAGGGAATAGTAACAGAGTTGGAAGGGACCTTGGAGGTCATCTAGTCCAACCCCTGCTCATGCAGGAGACCTGTACTAGGGATTCAAACCGCCAAACTGCCGACCTTGATCGACAAGCCCAGTCTCTTAGTCACTGAGCGATCATCTAGTCCAGCCATCCCCAACCTTTGCGGCTTGATGGCAGGGCAGGAGAGGAGAAGCAGGCCGCCTGGGTGGTGGGCCGGGGGTTGTACAAGCCGCGGGCCGGTGCGCACGCACGCACAGCTGGACTTGCAGAAGTCCACGCCAGTTCCCCGCTTACACAACCCTGTTCCAAATAGGTCATGCCCTGGTAGTGTGCTGCGGGCCTGGGGTTTTGGACCCCAATTTTGTCCAGTGAGCTGGAGGTTTCAGCTCACCAGAAGACCCCGTTGTTGTGGTTCCTGTGGAGGAAAGGCTGGGAGAAGGGAGTCCTCTCCATGCGAGGCTGTGCTCGAAGAAGTGCCCAATCAAGAGTGCCTGTGAGCACGCCCAGAAGTCCTGCATCCTCACCCTCTCTCTCCTGGGGAGCCCTGATCACCCTACTGCTTGCTGGCAGGGGGAGCTTACCACCCAGCCACCTCTGGGAAGACAGTCCAAGCCCCCTTCCTGGTCCTCCCTGGCGTACCTTCTCCGTGTCTATCTGCCAGCCTCTGGACTGGGGGTGGGGGCATCCCTGTCCCGGCCCAAGCAGCTGCCCCAGAGGAAAAGACCCACTGTCAGGAGTTTTTTGGGTGGGGGCTCAGAAGGGGTGGCTGGGGGCAAAGACCAGTCCTGAAGCAGCCACAGGAAGGATGCCAGCATCCTCCCGGCGAGTCCTGGGGCAGCTTGCGGGTGGGGGAGCTTCCTCCCATCTGGCTGCCATGGACCCCCGGAACCATCAGCTCTGTGGCTGCCAGACAGAAGCAGCTGGCAAGGAAGTGGGGAGCACACAAATTATCGGGGCGGGAACCTTACCCAGCCTGCCCTGCTCTCCAAAGAGGTAGCCCCAGGGGTGAAATGCTCCCGGTTTGGACCGGATCGCCCAATCTGGTAGCGATGGCGGCGGGTAGTTCAGAGAACCAGTAGCAAAAATCCCTGCCCCCCCCACCATGCCCAGCTGAGCCCACGAGCATCAGAGGCTTTTTTTTTAAACTTTTAAAAGCATTTTTTCTACAACCTCTTCTGACGAAAAATGCTTTTAAAAGTAAAAAAAAAAAGCCTCCGATGATCGTGGGCTCAGCTGGGATCGGTAGAGGCTTTTCAAAGCACTTTTTTCTGCAACCTCTTGGCTGAAGAGGTGTGGAAAAAAAATGCTTTGAAAAGTCTCTGACGATCCCAGCCGAGTTGCCTCAGCAGCAGAGGCTTTTCACAGCATTAGAAAAAAGGCTTTGAAAAGTTTTTTTTAAAAAAAAAGTTGGCCACGCCCAGCCAGTCCCATTACCCCCCCACCACGCCACGCCCACCGACCCGGGAGTCACAGATTTTACATTTCACCCCTGGGCAGCCCCCGCCCCCAAATCCCCTCGCCACCACCAGCCAGGCAGATGGAGGGGGTGCTGGGGTGTACCCTTCTCTTGCCGGCTGGACTACGGTCCAGAAGACCCCGAGAGCTACTCCAAGGGGGTCGGCTTCCGCTCCTCGGGAAAGCAGCAGAGGCAGGTGGACGGAGGGGTGGAAGGCAGCATAGCCACTCTGGCTTGGTGCGGTTATTTCAGTGACAGACGGGCTGGGTGTGGAAAACAAACCGGGGGGGGAGGAGGGGGGGACGTCAGCATGCCAGGGAGCACAATTCCAGCCTCTTCGTGTCGGAGGGGCTCCCTGCCCCACAGTGGCTGCTCTGCAAACCTGGCTTGCTCCCGCCCTCCCCGGGGCAACCTCTGATTAGGGATGAGGGGCACGGGAGAGAAAGCCTCCTCCATGCCAGGCCAGGTGCCCGCAATGCTGCCCACTTGCTTGCCAAACGTGGCAGGTCCAGCGCCCAGTCTGATGCCAGGGAGGGAGGGAGCCCGTACAGCTGCAAAACAGGCTGGACTTCCAAGCACTGGGGGAGGAAAGAAACTGGGGAGGGGCGGAACAGAGCTCTGGGTGCTGAAGGAGAGATAGAAAAGCCCCCTCCCAAAGAAACAGAACAGCCCATGGCTTGGCTGAGCCTCCTTTCCCAGAAGAGGGGCATGGGGGAGGGGCGGCCCTCCACCTGAACCAGCTACCTCTTTAAAGCTTGGCCCCTTTTCTGCTGGAAGGGGGGGAGGTGGACAGCCGGAGGGGTGGTGGTGGTGGAGGAAGTAGTGGGCCCAGGGCGGTTTGCCTGGAACTGACCACACGGCTTGGCCCAGGAGCTAAAATTAGCCACCCGTTGCGCTGTGCACCAAATTGGGACAAAAATGCTCTCTTTGCTGGAAATGGATAGCGTGTGTGTTTGTGTGTGCGCGGGCGGGCGGCGCGTGCCTACATGGGGAAACAAGCTCTTCCACCGGGCCAGGGGGGCGAAAGGGGAAAGGGGGACAGCCCCTCTTTGGGACCTGCAGGCTTGGAAAACCAGGCAGAGGGATGAGCTCTCCCCCGCAAGAAGAGAGTCCTCCGAGCCCTTCGTGCTTAGAGCCACCCGCAGCAACGGGGTGGGACAGTGGTTTCCGACTGAAGGACCCACCCAGAGGACTCTGAAGTTCTCTCTCTCTCACACACACACAAACAGACAGACGTGTGTGTGTGTGTGTGTGAGAACTTTGGAATCCAGAGATTTGATCCAGTTGTTGTCTGTGCCCGTGAAGAAGGTGGGAGATCCGCAGACCCCAAAGGGCGGTCTCTTCCTGAGCCCCTAACATGCCCAACTGGCCCCCTGCTCAAGCGGTCTATGCCAAATTAAGGAGTGAGATGGGGGGGGGACCTCCCCTCCTGCCCTGTGAGCTACAGCAGGACCAGCCACTCCCCTCCCCAGTCCCTGCCCGGCAGCACTCTCCTGCCCCTCTATCCTGCCACACAGGCAGGAGGTTCACAGAGACCCTCGGCCTCCCTGTGGGACCCCAAGCGGCTACTGCCAGGCTCTAGGGCTGGAGGGAGGGGAGATGGGCAGGGATCACGTGAGTACCAGAGGTTCAGCCCCCCCCAGGGGTGGGGGGACCTTCTTTCCTGGGGGGGTCTCTTTCCTGTGTTCTGGTCAACACAGGCCCTGGGTCTCCTTTTCTGGAGATCTGGAAGATGTGGCTGAGAGGGAAACCTCACAAAGACCTGGGTTTGTGTCCTGCAAGAGGGGGGCGCACTTACCCCTTCCTGGGGATCAGGGATGGAACCTAGCCCTGCCTGCCTCCGGGGTCTCCTTCCCGCCCCATCCCCGGCACTCAAGGGGGGTCTGGGAGGGGCTGGGCACAGCTGGCATTGCCCGGGGATGCGAGGAGAGCATCTCCTGTGCCACCAGCCCTGGACGGAGGGCTGTGGATGGGGAAGGGGTCATCTCAATTTTTCCCGCAGCAGCAACAGTAAGGTTAGTGGGGAGTCTCTACATGTGTCAAACTGGTTGGGGGGGGTTCCAAGAGATCCACTATCTGATCCCTTTAAGGTAGAGGCCAATTTCAGACTTGTGGACTTCAACTCCCAGAATTC
>JANHZT010009043.1:0-12986 GCA_032468215.1 Stegonotus admiraltiensis | reverse complement strand
CAGGCTGAGAGAAGAGATTAGGAGGCGAGTGACTTGGAAGATGGCCAATGGGGTGCAGAGGGAGGATGCGACAGATGTGGTGCTGGCACCGGAAGTCACTGATGGCTCCAGCCGAGTCAGTGTATGAATGTTTTTCCTAATAAATTGACTAATTAGTTTTATAAAGACAAGCCGTTTGAGATGCAATTTGTTCGGACAACTTCGTAAACCTGACACTGAGAGCATATGCACCAAGACAAATTCCTTGTGTGTCCAATCACACTTGATCAATAAAAAAATCTATTCTATTCTTTTGTCTTATCAACAATTGTTACATCTGGTGTGTTATGTGGCAATAGTTTTATTATTATTTTTGAGGTTAGAAATAGGAACATATGCAGTACAGATACTGAACATATGCTACTTTCACACACTTCTACAAAGGCACTGGGATCTCTGACCACAGTATTTATCTTTACTCATATTTTGCTCATGAATAGACATTTTTATGTGAGACAAGTGTTCTTTAAAAACAAAAGATATTTTAACAACATCTTTCAAAATGGAAAGGAAATGCAAAGGAATCAAGGACAATGTTTAAGCTCAATGGAAAGTCATACATTCATATATTCACCTACAGAAATATATTGTTTCCATCACTATAATTCTAATTAGAAATTTTAATTGTAATTTAAAAATGTGTGCCAGTATTCATGGAAATATCCCTTTGCTTGCAACATACCAAAGAGTTTTTGCAAGAATGGAATGAACAAGTAGATTCAACCCACTGGAGTCAAGGGAGGAAAAATTGGCACCCTCAGAAGCCCCAGGCTTTGACCGAGAGAACAATTAAACTGACTCCAGGCATAGGAGCAGCATCAAGGGATGCCAAAGGATCTAATAACATCACAAACACCATCACAGCTGTTTGAAGCAAGACTACTCCATTTTCAATAAGGAAACAGAAGGTAGCACATCAATTGAGATGAGTGGTCAAATTGCAAAAGAAGAGCTCCTCTGGATTTACATGGGGCCGCACAAAGGCATCAATCACAGCTAGAAGATATTTTGCTTCTTTCCACCTAGCAACCAAGAACTCAGCTGCACAAGTCTCCACTTTCTTCAAGTAAGAGCTTGTTTATTTGCCAGCATTTCCAGGAATATACCCTGAAGGCACAAATACTTCTCCCTGGAGGGTAATCATATGAAAATGCCTTTTTAACCAACAAGGACTATGTAAGCAGAATGGCACACATGCAACTATGCACGCATGTACATTATACCGTTAGCTGTTTCTAGGAGACGTATGGATTAAAAGAGGAGTGCCTGGATGTATGTTATGCAAAATCCATCAGTGCTGGTTTTCATGGCCAATTTCTTGGCCAAAATCATCCTAAGATACCCAGTGACTTCCCAATAACCAATCCCTTTTAGTCAGGATTCAGGCCTGATAAGGGACAGAAATAGCACTAGTTGCACTTTCAGATGATTTCTGGACTTAGACTTAGACTAACTTTGTCATTTTGAATGTACACTAATAGGCGTACATTAAAATGCATGTTGCATACAGCTCTCAAAGGGTGTCCACCTCTAATATAAATGAAAACATGACAAGGTAAGTAAATAAATAAGTACAAAATCATGCATGTATCCACATATATTACATGACACGGAGAAACAACAGTCTAGTTTGGATATATTCATGTACATGGTGAGAGAAACAAATCTTGTGAGTTTACCAGACGGATGGCATAGGGAACAAAGCTATTACAGAATCTGGAAGTCCTGCTAGAAATACTTCAAAACGTCTTCCCAGAGGGCAGCAACAGAAAGAGACCATGAAGTGGGTGTGTGGGGTCTCTAACAATGCTTTGTGCTCTAAGCACATAGTGCTTATAAACAGTATCCTGAATAACAGAAGCACGCTTCCAATAATCTTCTTGGCTGTCCTTACCACGCTCTGAATGGACTTTCTATCTGAGGTGCTGCTGCCACCAAACCAAACAGTGATGCAGTTCATTAAAACGCTCTCAATTGTGCCTCTGTAAAAAGTGGACAGGACAGAAGGAGAAAGATGTGCTCTCCTCATCCGACACAGGAAATGCAGGCACTGGTTTGCACGCTTCACTAAGGATGAACTGGAGAGACCAGTTCAGATCATTAGCTATCTACATCCCCAGATACTTAATATTGTTGACCACCTGTATCCTTGATACTGAGTGGAGTATGACCATGACAGCTCTTTCTAAAATCTACGATTATCTCCTTTGTTTTATTAACATTTAGAACATTTAGAAACAGGTTACTTTAATTGCACCAGTTCACCACAGCCTTCCCTATATGCATCTTCATTGTTGTCCCAGATAAGACCCACCACTGCTGTGTCATCCGCATACTTCACAATGTGATTTGTAGTAGATTTGGCACAGCAGTCGTGGGTCATCAAGGTGAACTGTAGTGGACTCGACACAGCCCTGTGGGAAACCTGTACTCAAGGAGATGGAGATGGAGACTTTTCTTCCAACTTGCACAAACTGGAGCCTATCAATAAGGAAATCCAGTATCCAATTACATAAAGGAGTATTAAAATCTAATAGGCCCAGTTTGTTCCCCAAATGCTGAGGCATGACTGTGGAGGGAGTGGAATGGGGTTGTGCAACCATCCTTGCTGTGCTTGACCTCTCAGCAGCCTTCAATAACATCCACCATGGTATCTTTTGGGGCTGGCTCTGGGGAGTGAGGGGCAGTACTGTATTGTGCTGGTTTGTCTCCTTTTCCAGGATCGGATGGGGGAGGGTAAGAGATCTCACTCCTGGTTCCTACTATGTGGGCTGGGATGCCACAGGGTTTGGTGCATTCTCCTCGCTGATTCAACCCCTATCTGAAGCTGCTGGGTGAGCTCATCCACTGCCATGGACTGAAGTGTCATCAATATGCTAATGATACCAATTATACATCTCTGCCCCTGGTGAATTAAGTGATACTTTGATGTCTTGTTGTGGTGCCTGGAGGCTGTGAGGGTCAGGATGGGGAAACAACAGGCTTCAACTGAACCTTTGTTAATTTTTCACAAGTCCCTCAAGACTTGGCTATGTCATCAGGCTTGGGGGCCCCAAGGGAATTGGTAAAGTGTTGAGGTTGCTCCATTATTGTTAATATCTGTTGTTCTTTCCTTGCCTTTTTAAAATTGTACAAGTAGCCCTTGACTTATGACTGGTTCTCAAAGAAACAACTACTGCACCCTCCCTGTGGTCAAATGATCACATTTCAAGTACTGAGCAATTGGCTCATATTTACAACTGATTGTAGCATTCCAGGGTCACATTATCACATTTTGTGACTTTTTGTTGTTGTTTTGTGCCCAGTGGATAAGCTGGATTTGGACGTACAAACAGATGTTTCACTTAATGACCACACGATTTATTTAACAACACTGGTGACTCATTTACCAACTGTTGCAAAAACAGATGTAAAATCAGGTCCAGTCTCATGACTTATGACCCAACAAGTTACAACTAAAATTCGGGGCTCAAATGTGATTGTAAGTCAAGGACTACCTGTAATAAGTTTTTTAAACTATTGATTGGTTTTTACATTATTAACCTTTTTTTAGTGAATGTCACCTAGAGTCACACTTTAATATAAAGATGATGAATGAAGCCATTTTAATTGTTAAGAATGACTATTTGATCATTATATAATCAGTAATTATGGTGGTAAATTAGCAAATAGATGATATCATTTCCCCCTTTCTCTATTTCTGAAGCCTATTTTTATCATATCAAAAACATTTCTCTATTCATATATGCTGCATTTTCTATTTGGTAAAGTTATTTTTTCCTCTCTTATATAAACACATATATGCATACAAACAAATGTAAAAAAAACAGGCACACAAAATATTATATGCCTTCAATCTTTTTTTGAAAATGTGCCAAGTATCAAGCTTAAGAATGAGATTTTATGATTATTTTGCTTGTTGCTGGAGACACAACTCCATTCACATGCCACTGAATAGCTGTTGTCCAAGGAACAGAGAGTGTGGAGGCTGAAGAGGCATACCAAACTACCAATGGCCTTTGTTACTCTTTGGGGCACCATTCAAACATTAGTGCCACAAATACCAAGGCTATGAAAAAAGTTCTTTATGATTATGAAAGGCTGGCTGCTATTTCATGCAAGGAATAAAATACAGAAATGAGAAAGATTCTACTGTGGGTAGCAAAACCATGGCTAATGGCACCATGTATGAAGAAGTCTGTCTGTCTACATCACAAACGCTTCTTGTTCATGATCCCAAAGGAGCTAGTTGCAGTTTCCTATTTCTCCTATCCAACATACCACAAAAATACATGTAATTCCCAGGTTATGTGCATTCCCTTAGCCAACGTTCAAAGTTACGCCATAAGCGCCCCCTAGTGTTTACAAACAAGTCCCAAAACTATGAATGCACCATGCCAGTTGTTCGCCCTTATGAATGACCGCAGAGGCAATATTCGCCCTGCCTATTCTCCTCCCCCACCCCCGCACCGGGTATTTATAGGCACTAGGCCTGTGGATACTCATCTTGCAAAGATCTAGAGATTCTTCACTTTCTTGGCCTATTTTGGCACTTTAGGCCTTCGGTGAGTACGCAGAGAATGGAGGCTTAAATTACTGCAAGACCATGAGGGATCAGTAGCGCAAGATCTCATGTTATTGATCTCTTGTGGTCTTACAGTACTTTAGGCCTTTGTTCTCTGCAAACAGAGGGCTGGACAAGATCTGCAGCAAAAGGCTTTGCAAATGGTGGGACGGCCTGAAACATCTAAGCTTTCCCTCTGTTTGCAAAGCCTTTTGCCATGTTTGCAAAAAGCCTTTGCAGCCCAAAACAGAGCTCTGAGCTCCATTTTGGTATGCACAGGCCTTGTCCGGCACTTTGCAGACCAAGATGGAGATTCGGAGGGACTCCTCCAGAGCTCTGTTTTGGGCTGCAAAGTGCCAGATGAGGCCTGTGCACACCAAAACGAACCTTCTGAGGGATGGGCCTGCCTCCGCCCCTCTGGAGCTCCATTTCAGGATGCAAAGTGCCGGATGAGGCCTGCCCATGCCAAAACAGAGCTTTGAAGGGGCGCACATAGTTGAGAAGCTGGAGACAGCTTGCTAGATCTTTGCACAGTAAGTGACCTGGCACAGCTGATTGGGTGTGGGAGGGAGAGCAATTGTGGGGAGCATGAGGTACTTCAGTGGGCTGGGGAGGCCTTGAGTGGTCTTAAGCAGGTGGCCTGTTTCATCACTAGGCCCCCCATGGCCTTCCCTACACTGAAATACCTCATATGCACTTAACAAACCGTTTTTTGGATTAGCAAATATGTGGGTGAAAGGAGGGAGTGATTGTGTTTAAGGTACGAGATTCACTCCCATGAATCCTTGGGTTACGAATGGAATGGGCAGGCTTATTCATAACTGGAGGTCTACCTGTACTGCAGATCATACGTCTCACAAAATATGTATCCTAAAAAAAGAAAATGTAGTCTCCTATTTAATTTAAAAAACAAAACAAAACAGATGATCCTACCTGCTGTGTTTGCTGCCGCTGAATGGCTCGCACTTTGGGAACTGGGCTCTCTCGGGAGGAGGAAGACTGCTGCCGGGATTGATTGCCCTCCTGAAGAGGCTCCATTGCCATCGTGGCAGATGCTACAGACATGCTGCCTGTGCTTCGAAGAGAAGCACTGTGGGGAAGTGAGTGGGGTGATCTGACCATTGAGCTGGAACTTGCTTGATCCGCTTTGTGGATTTGGACCTGCACGGTGTAATTCTGATGAGCTGGCATAGCTCGTTTGTCCAATAGGGTGCCCTGACCAGAAAAATCTTCATTCTGGGTGCTGCGTTTGGCATAATCCTCCATGCTGCTATTGCTGGGTACACTAAGTTTAAGGTCTTCACTATTCTGGCTTCGGGAACTGGTGACACTCAGATTATCCAGGCTTGATTCCATGGACACTTTAGGAATTGGTTGAGGACAATTGTTGAGATGATAAACTGGATTCTGGAAAAAAAGAGCCTGAAGAATGCCTTGCTGGTTTAATGCTGAATGAAGAGGTCTCCTGACTTGGGGGGCGGTCTGTGGTGTTCTGAGCTGCTTGATATTTGCCACCTGGATGACTGAAATCTGACTGCCAGATAAACGTACCGGGGCCTCGTGCATCATGGATCCAGATTCACACTGTGTGACATTGGGATCCTGGAGATTCATCAGCGATATGCTTCGGACATTGGGCAGATTGGTCTCGTCGCCTTGATCTGAATAAGTCACACTCCGGGATGATGTTTGCTGCATCAAGAGCAATTTGCCTTTGAAATATTCTTCATTTGCTGGAGGGGCTGACTTCAACTTGCGCTCACTGAGAAACAATCAAACCAATCACAGTTTTAACATTACATCTGATTATTTGCATGCACATCCACTGATTTCTGCTTAAACAATTTCTCTGGTTCCATATTAATCTCCATATTTGAGTCATCCAAGTAAAATAGCCTAGGTGGGCAGGGATGTTATTTATGAATGAGAATGGAACCAAAAGTCATCTCGGCTCCCATTCAGAAGCAATGATTGTTGAAAGAGATAAGTTGCTGGTTGCTTTAAGTGAGCAACATTGTTCTGAAAAGGAACATTTGGCTCTACTCTGGCGGCTATCTTAAATAATGCAATGCCTAATCTATACGTTTGTTTTAGCATTCTAATCTTAATAATTTTAGTCTGCCTCAGTCTATCTACAAGGCTCCAGGTTGCTGCAGGAGAATCATAGAAACTACATTCTACTGCTCTTACTTTTGTTTTCCATTTCCATTAATGGCTTCACCCATAAGCATAAGTAAAAAGGCCACAATGGGGAGAAATTACTTCTTTCAGATGTGTATGGATAAAAAGTATAAAGCACATAAAAGATAAAACCATAATTATTCAAAAGAAGATCTGTTTGTCCAACATGCCTGCCTTACTCATTCGTGACATAAAGCAGAGTTCCTCAACTTTTTCAGTTTTGTGGACTGGTGGAGGGGTCGGGGGGGGGGTCCTGCATGAGTGGCGGGCAAGCGTGTGTGTATGCAGCTTCATCTGTGTGAGCAGCGGGAATACGTGCCCACCGCTCACACAAATGGATCACGCACACATGCTCTCGCCTACCATTTGCATAAGTGGGGATGTGCGTGCGACTACTTCCAAATGACTCAAGGCCCAGAGGTGGGCCACGGCTGGGGGATTGGGGACTCCTGACATAGAGATAAGATAAAAACCAAAATTTGTCATAATGTGTCCCTTTAGTGGTGAACAGGGAGGCCTTATTTGTCATAGCAATAATTATTCATAACCCGCATTGACAAAAATCTAGAGAAAATGAGGCAGCATCTTTGCTGTGAAATAAGAACTCCAATACAGTAAGCCTAATAGTATGAAGTCCAGTCCATGAAAGAAGATATAATCAGCCTACTTTTGTTGTTAAGGTTTACTATGACGAAGTAGCAAGAATATTCTTATCCATTACCATGTTAAATACTTTTAATAGAAGAAAATAAATTCTTCACTTGTCAGCAGAGCATAATCTCTGCATACAAGTTAACTGCTCCTAGTGCTTCTCTTATTACATTATCAGAACAATATCTGATTAAACAGGGTCAGCTGTGACTAAAACTTATTGGCAGGTTGCAGGAACTGTTAAATTGTGGTAGTAGAATTTTGGATTCTTCCTCTTCAGACTAGGTCATGGGTAGCATATTTTGGAATGTTATTCCACTTTACACACAGAGAAACACACTTACGCACACTCTCTTATATGGTTTCTGAGTTTAAAGGATAGGCTGTAGTTCACATAGATTCAAGTTCATGTTTATACATAGAAGAACTCATCCTATTATTGCCAGTTAACAAGATCTCAGGTAGCCAATTTGGACAAAGCTTGTGACTTGGATAAGCACATGTAGAGTTAAAAATACTGGGCTGAATAAAGCAATTATCCAGTTAGGAGCATAAAGCACTATCATAACTAAGCTATTATTTTCACAAAGCCCCACTCTTGTAATTATGGCATTACTCTGAATTTCAGTTCTTACTTTTCCCACCAAGCTGAACAAAATTATGCATCTCTTTTTCTTCCAAATAATTTCAATAATAGGCAGACAACGCATACCTGTCAGCTGGATCTTCAAATATTTTTTGTAGCCCAGAAGAGACATTGGGGCTTGAATTATGATCTGGATAACGTCTCAACTGTTGCTGGATTGGCAGAGGGTGGGTTGTATCCTTTGCGATGTCATCGAGAATGCGTGGCAAAGGACCCAATTTTTCTACTGTTGCCTGTAGGAAGGAATTTTCACCCTGATTTGACAATAAGTAACGTGGCATTCATCATTTCAGGTTTTTTTTAAAAATTAAACAATGAATGTAGATGGGTGAGTTGTAAGAAAAGATGGGCATTTGTATGCGGGTGTGAAAAACCACAATGCATTGTAATGGAGCAGCAGGACCACAGTGATCCTGTGACCCATGGATGGAGGAGACGAAACGGTGCAGCAGACATTGAGGAAAGAAAAGGAAATAGAAATTAAAAATTGAGCCTCCAAAATAAAAAAGTTAATCCTCATAAAACTAATGCATATCTATCCTGCAAAACAAATTGCAATCAAAGCCCAGGGTAGAGGAGACAGGGTGGGATGGAGTAATACGAAAATCACTATTAAATTAAAGTGTAATCCAGAAAACTAAAAAGGGATTTTTGTTGGAAGCAAATGTTTGCCTGTGGGAGGAGAGATTGTGGTCAATTGAATGCATTCTGCTATAGTCTGAGAGCAGCAATTCGGCATGAGCACTGAAAGAAACCATAAGGAAATGCAAAGACATATACAAAGGCACAAAAGTATTCCTTAACTTCCTGCACTGGATCTCAAGTGATCCCTTCAAAGATGATAGCAACTCCTTGCCTGATCATCAGTGGTGATTCTCAAGAAAGGAAGCAGCACCACATAGGAATGTATACATACATACATACATATGGTTGACTCTTGGCAACTGCCTGGACTACCTCCTGCAATTTTCTTATCATGATTTCAGAAGTGGTTTGCCACTGCCTCCTTCCTAGGATTGAGAGAATGCGTTTGGCCCAAGGTCATCCAGTTGGGTTGTGTGTCTAAGGCAGGACTAGATTAGATTAGACTAGGACTAGAACTCACCATCTCCCAGTTTCTAGCCTGGTGCCTTAACCACTACATCAAACTGGCTCTCTCCAAACTATTAGAATATGACTTTTATTTTAGGAGAAGATAATGAATCAAACATAATTTTCTTTAAAACAAAACTGTTCTAAAGCAATGTAAAATGATGAATATGATGGGAGAAATGAGTTCATTTGCTTTAGAATTTAGTGCAACTTAACCCAAGCCCAAAGTGATGGAAGTTCAGAGCCAATTAAATGTCACCCCTGTCTTTCTACTGGTTCCCAATGCTTAGTCTACACTCTTTTAAGAAATAGATGACGTTATAACCCCGTACTTTTTTTAAAATTAAAGTTAACTGTAATCATTACCCAGAAAGCAGCTTGTGGACACTCCTTGGACAAAGTTGTCTCCAGCTATCCCTTCCCAGCCTTCAAAGTAATTTACCTTGTCCACCTCCCAGACAACTTCCCACAGCAAAGAATGCAAGACAGCAAACTCCTTTCCCAGATCTATGTATCCTCCAAATCCTGGCTTATTAGAAATGGTGTCCTCGTTAGAAATTTCTGCCAAGAAGCATTTCATATGTGTCCATTCATGCTCTAGAAAGGCATTCATGAAGGTAATATATTCTTCTTTGTTCCCAAATCTGAGTTGGGGAGAGAGGAAAACAAGGAGGGAGGAGAAAAATGGTCAGCAGTTTGGCAGGAAGTTTCCAAGGGAAAGAGCATGGTCTTACAACGTTGCTTAAGATATTCCAAGACACAAAACAATATTTCTGTGACTGAATGGCAATTTCTACATGTAACATTTAGTTAAATAATGTTGCAAGTAGTCATTATAGAGACACAACGTTAGTGTGAGAGAGCAGTCCTTGTGCTTGCCAGGTACTCTCCTTCCTCTCACCCACTCCCCACTAACGTTAGAGGTTTTCTTGGCTTCACAAGATTTATTTGTCAAGAATTAGGAGAAAAAAGAAGAAGCCGCACCTGAGTCCACCTGTTAATAATAATAATAATAATAATAATAATAATAATAATAATAGCATTATCTTAATTATCTTCTTTGGCCCCAATCTGTAATAGTGGCAAATGAAGTCCAAATTACACATAAAGTCTAATTTAAGTATTGAAATTAGAAACTTCATCAGTTTCTGGAGGCAGTAAAAACCATAGACAAAAGCAAGGACAAAGGAATGAATTTAGTACACTGTATCATCTTTTACTGCTGCCTTGTGGGAAATATTTTTTTATAAACCTTTGGAGTAAAATGATCTTCCCTTAGTACCCATGGGGGCAGTGTTAGTTGCATCCAGTTGGAGGGTCATACTGCAGTTATTTTTGCAATATCATTAACAGACAATACCAAATAAAAAAACATGCAGTCTGCTTCTAATTGGAGAAAGTGGTGTAGTAGGATTGTGAATACCACTAGTGAAAGCTCACCAGTATCTGGGGCTAAGGACAGTCTGCTTCCTCTTCTGTAAACACTGGCCTAGAATGCAACTCATCTTGCTCCACTAACCTACATCCTACTATTCAAGTGGGGACTTCTGTTTATAAAGTTTTTATAGCTTTTTGATTTGAAACAGAGAAATGTAACTTTCAAATGTACATTTTTGAACATGGAATTTCAGCACATATAGATGTCTCCATATATTATGAACAGAGATAAGGCAAAGCAGCTGTATGTTACAGCTGTTGCCAAATCATTCCTATGAAATAACACGTCACAATGATAAAATAACAGCAAATCCCTTAATGATCGTTACAAATAATGAAATATCACTTGCCTTGTGAAATTCGCTAAGTTTTGGATAACCTTTGCAATTAGTGTGAGTGCACGAGAGGTACTATCATCTGGGTATTCCTGCATGAGATTGAAAAGACTTGGAGACATGATGGCTGGGCAAAGGAATCGGAGGAAAAGCGAGGCACTGATCAGGCGTTCGCTGATATCCTGCTTTCCCCGTTTGAGGCACTGCTGCTTCCATGATGCAAATACCTCCTTCAGCTCCCGAGGAAAGACACTGAAAAGATAACAACATTTGGCAAATTCCCATTGGGGTAAACGTGAAGTTGCTTCTCTTGCTATGAAAGTCCAGTATTTTATTTATCAATACACTGATAAGGGTATTTTTTGTCTTCACTTGGGAAAAAAAAAACTATCTAGAGTAGAATTATCAATAAATACTAATAACCACTTTCATAAGCTTGGGAACTAATGCTTCCAGTGTTACAAATTTCATTCCTAGTAAGTTGATATAATATGGATGGGACTGGGTGATCAGGCAAGGTCCAACTCCAATTCATCTGTATTGTCACAGTCTAACGGCAAATGTTTCATAGCTACAGCCTAGTTTTCGCTCCGCAAACTCTTTATTATTTCTACAGGAGAATGAGAAGCATTAAATACTTCTAGATACATTTACCAATTTGCCTTAGATTCTGTATTTTGTTCTAGAAAGAGTCAGAGCAAGTAAAATATGAACAGATCCATGTTTCTTTGTACGTATAAAATCAATTGCATAGACTCAGTTTATCTTAAGTATACAGCACTGTGTAAAAATGACATAAGAAACACATGCCACTCCTTGTCTAATTCCTATTAAATGGGTTTGAAGAAGCACAGCTACTGGCTGACTTTGCCTATGGAATCCTTCACTTTTCACAATTAAAATATTGCATTCCTAGTGAAAGGGAAGATCAAAGGTAGCATCATGAATTTTAACTGCCTTCAGGTAGGCAATGTGGTGTCTGGGGATACCTCCCTTGATGCCTTTGAGACTCATTGAACCAGCTGAATTTCATTTTTCTAAATCTCTCTTCATACTTAAAACATTCCAAAACTGAATTGGTTTTTCTAGCATTTGCTTTGGCAAGTAATTCCTGTAAATGACAAGAAATAATCCTTCATCCACTCACCAGTAGGTATTGACAATTTTGCAGAAGGCTAGCTCACAACACATTTTGAGATTTGCCTGGTGATCAGCTAATTCATTAGGTGGACTTTTGCTGGGATCCACTTCACAGTTCTCATCTGACTCATATAACGCCTTGATAAATTCACCTAACAATCAGGTAATAAGAACAAGGCAGAAGAAAAGCATATTAAAAAGGTTTCTAGATAATCTTGTTGGAACAAACAATTATATTGCCTACTACCCACCACAACAAATTCTCCTAAGTATGTCAGGACATTAATACTCCATAAGTCTCCATAAACATTTTTCTTCCCTTCTCTGATTTGAAGTGAAGTCAAATAACTCTACCTGAATGTAGGATAGCACACCTGTTCCTAATATTGACAATGTTCAAATAACAGGGGATGGCTCTGCTGCTAGAAGATAATAGGTAATAGCAGAAGACAGGTTCTCATCTCCGATTTTGCTTCAGTCTTCTCCCTATGTGGGAGAGCTGATAAAAGGAGGGAATGGCCTCCTAAGGCATGTAAAGAAATGGTTAGGGAGTATCTATCTAAAAAATTATGGATATCAATTTGGAGCCTTTCTTTAATTTGGGGAAATCCTGGAGTACAAGTATCATATCAGAGGACCGGAGAGGTGCAAACATTATTCATAATTACAAATAAACCTTCCTAGAAAAAAAAGTAAAAGCTCTTTCTCCCAACAGATTGTCTCATCTCTTTCACATATTATTTTCCCACTCCTTTTAAAATCTAAGTTTCTATTATAGGCTGACAAAATATGAGCCGCATGCCCCGAGAGGTGGCATGCGGCTAGAAGGGGGTTATGGGGTTTTTTATGGCGGTCGATGTTTTTAATGTTGAAGGGTTCAGGGAGGGGGGAGGGTTATGTG
>JANHZT010009042.1:6528-20985 GCA_032468215.1 Stegonotus admiraltiensis | reverse complement strand
AAGACCCCTTACAGGGTAGGGCTGAGGATTTTGTGCAATATCTGCATGACAAAATCGCTCAGATTTGGGAAGGCTTGTACTCTGACTGGGTAGGTTCAGACGGGGTGATGGAGGTGGGTCTTGAGAATGTTATCTGGGAGGAGTTTGACCCGGTGACTCCCAAGGACGTGGACAGGATTTTGGGCAGGCTTAACGTGGCTACATGTTTATTGGACCCGTGTCCCTCCTGGTTGATGCTGGCCTCCTGGGAGGTTACACGAGGCTGGCTCCAGAGGATTATCAATGCTTCTTTGACTGAGGGTTTCCTCCTCTCTGCCTTGAAAGAGGCGGTGGTGAGGCCCCTCCTCAAGAAGCCTGTCCTGGACCCGGCAGTATTAGCAAATTATCGTCCAGTCTCCAACCTTTGCTTTGTGGTGAAGGTTGTTGAGAGTGTGGTGGCGCGACAACTTCCCTGGAACCTGGATGAAGCTGTCTATCTAGATCTGTTCCAGTCGGGTTTCAGGACTGGGTACAGCACGGAGATGGCATTGGTCGCATTGGTTGATGATCTCTGGAGGGCTCGGGATAGGGGCTGTTCCTCTATCCAGGTCCTGTTAGATCTCTCAGCAGCTTTTGATACCATCGACCCTGGTATCATGCTGCGCCAGTTGGAGGGGTTAGGAGTGGGGGGCACTGTTTTGGGGTGGTTCTGTTCCTTCCTCACTGACCATGTGCAGTCTGTGTTGGCAGGGGGGGCAGAGGTTGACCTCGAGGTGCCTTATTTGCAGGGTGCCACAGGGGTCGGTCCTCTCACCCCTCTTATTCAACATTTATGTGAAGCCTCTGGGTGAGATCATCCATGGTTTTGGGTGAAGTTTCATCAGTACGCTGATGACACTCAGTTGTACATCTCCACCCCAGACCACCCCAATGGTGCCCTTGACGTGATGTCCCGGTGCCTGGAGGCTGTGCTGATCTGGATGGGGAGGAACAGGCTCAGACTCAACCCTTCCAAGACTGAGTGGCTGTGGCTCCCGGCACCCTGGTATAGCCAGCTGATGCCATCGCTATTGGAGGTGAGATGTTGGCCCCCACGGAGAGGGCTCGCAACTTGGGTGTCCTCCTGGATGCACAGCTGTCCTTAGAAGAGCATGTGATGGCTGTGGCCAGGGGGGCCTTCTATCAGGTTCGCCTGATCCGCCAGTTGCGTCCCTTTCTGGACCAGGACTCCTTGCACACAGTCACTCACGCCCTCGTCACCTCCCGCCTGGACTACTGTAATGTTCTCTACATGGGGCTCCCCTTGAAGAGCACCTGGAGGCTCCAACTGGTCCAGAATGCAGCCGTGTGGGTGATTAGGGGAGCGACATGGCGCTCCCATGTAACATCTCTCCTGCGCAAGCTGCACTGGCTTCCGGTGGTCTTCCAGGTGCGATTCAAGGTATTGGTTACCATCTTCAGAGCACTCCATGGCTTAGGACCTGGGTACTTACAAGACTGCCTTCTGCTACCAATCGTCTCCCACCAGCCAGTACGCTCCCACAGAGAGGGGCTCCTCTGGGTGCCATCGGTCAAACATTGTCGACTGGCGACCCCCAGGGGGAGAGCCTTCTCTGTGGGGGCACCTGCCCTCTGGAATGAACTGCCCCCTGGGATACAGAGGATTCCCGACTTGCGCACCTTTCGTCATGCCCTTAAGATGTTTTTATTTCAACAAGCTGGGCTGGCCTAATTTTTAACTTTTTTAACTTTTAGAATTTTAAAATTGGGTGTTTTATTTGAATAGATACGGGCCAAATTATTTAATATGTTTTAAATCGTTTTTAAATTTTATATTTGTGTGTTTTTACTTTTGGCTGTACACCGCCCTGAGTCCTTCGGGAGAAGGGCAGTATATAAATTAGATAAATAAATAAATAGATAAATAATAATCAAAAGTCTTCATATTATTTTGATGGATTCGCCGAAAGGATGATAGTACCTGAAAATAAGTTTTCCATTTTATACAAACATTTTTTTTACAAGCAATCATATACTTTCTAATATATTTGGAATAAAGGATATTTTAAAAAATCCAAAATCTTTTTCTAGGTAAATTGTCTACAGAGAAAACTGACATCCAATTGTAATATTGTTTAAAGTACAGACTTCATAGACAAATCATCTTGCCCAATATGAAAGAGTGGCTTTAAAAGTACTGCAATTCCAGTGAATTTTCACTGTTGAACACCTTTGAAAATACATATAATTAGCAAACTTTACATGTTATTATAATACAAGAAAAGGAGACGTGATAACAGTGTGTGGTCCTTTTGCCCCCTAATTTGTTGAAATAATATGTACTTTTCATTTGTACAAATGTTAGAACAAACTATTTCAGTGTTCGCTAATTTGCAGTTGGTACATACTTGCTGTTAAGGGTTATCTTCAATTATTGCCCACAGTAGTAATTTGTTTTCTAAAACTCAAGCTGCATTCAATATTTCTTACAAGGGGAAATCAAAATTTGGTTTGGGGTAGATAAATGATTCATGGGAGAAAGAAGTTAAGTCCTAGAAACATCTTGGGCTCAACAGGTTTAAAGCCCATGTTTCTTTCTCTTGCTGTTTTGTTGTAAGGGAGTGTACATTTCTGATGCTAATCTGTTGATAGCATCTGCACTATGTTTACATCACGGTCTTATCTATTCTGAGACCATCTGTCTGGCTTTGGCAGCTCTATCCCTTACCCCAGACATTCCCCATCAGCAAAGCTGAAGGGAAATAGGCATAGTTTTTTACTTTTCATAGCTGATATCCCCATTCCCAAAAGTTAATCGAAATACAGTCCGATATTACAATCGTTCCTCTGCAGAATGAAATAGAATGAATGCAAATATATCATCTCAATAATCTTAATAATAAAATCACAAATACAGGTAGTCCTTGACTTATAATAGTTCATTTAGTGACCATTCAAAGTTACAACAGCACTGAAAAAAGTGACATGACTATTTTTCACACTTATATCTATTGTAGCATCCCCATGGTCATCTGATTAATATTCAGATGCTTGACAACCAACTCACATTTATGACGGTTGCAGTGTCCCAGGGTCATGTTATCACCTTTTGCAAACTTCTGCCAAACCGAGTCAATGGGGAAACCAGATTCACTTAACAACTGTGTCACTAATTCACTGTCATGTGAATAAAGCAAATTCTGACCTAACAGATGAATTGTGAAATATTAAATCTCATTGCAAATGCTTTGAAATTTAAGGGTAATGAGCAAGAAATTCTGTGACCTGGATGTCCAAATTACAAAATGAGAACCCCCAAAACATACACAATTCCAGCAAATTATCTGGGGAAAAGATAAAAAGCAAACTGTCAACAGTAATTGGAATAATCAGAAACTGTAATAACGTCACTAAAGAAAATAAAAGTTTGCTCATTGAGGCAAAAAGGAATGTGGCTCTTGGTTTCTCTGCTCCTTTGTTTTTAGTCCATTTTCTTCTCTTCATTTGCCTCTAATCAGGGCTAATGAGTTCCACTTTCCAGAGTTCCTGCATTACTTAAAGAAGCTATGAGACCCTTTTGGAAGCTCACAGAAGCAGTACTTAAAACTCTTGCTTTGGTACTGCTCAGTACCAAATTATATTTGCAAAGAGGCAATAGAACATATAACTCTCCAATTCCTTTGGACACCCAAGATTCACCAACATCATAAAAGTTAGTTCAGCTACTAAAGTTTCAATTAAAAGAAATTCCTAATGGTGCAGCGAAAACTATTAAGGCAGAAAGTAGTATAAAACAATGATTGGGCACAAGATAAAGGATCCAGGAAACACAAAGAGCCTGGCTGGGGCCTTAAAAATACCCAAGTTATTTTAAAAGGTGTATTTCTCTCAACAAAGTCTTCTAGCAAGCAACATGTATTAATAGCAGCCACATGTAGTAAACAATGATAGAGATGAAAGCAAGGAGAGCCTAATTAATGGAGCTTTTTACTAAACAAAAGTAGCTGTTTTATTGCAAGCATGGTGGCCTTTTGGCCCCCACTGCAACCTTTCAGAGTAGAGCAAGAAAACAATGGAACTGGTTTGCATTAAATGCCTGGAACCCAATGAGAATGTCAGTAAACAAGGTGTGGCAAGAGTGCAATAGGACCTCCTCCAAGAAACAGTGTGGGCCTCAAGTTATTTTAATTGCTGTACCTTGGAAAACCCTTGTGTGAGAATTACCAAGCTCAAAATGTTAACACCAAACCAGATAAATCTTATTTCATTAAACTAACTTCCAAAGTGATATGCATGGATATCCTCCCAACCATATAGACGGCTGTGAACATTTTGGGGACAGTCCTTATGGTAGAGAGGCTGTTTAACTAAGCAAAGGGCTCTATTCAGATTAATTAGAAAACACTTGCATACGAAACAATACAGAAAGCAGAATAGGGTCATTCTGTAAGTCTAACGTGTGTTAACTTCTCTAGAAGTTCTTTCTAAAAATACACTATAAAAACTGTGAAATAAGCCAGACACTCAAACTCATTCCTGTTTAATATGAACCCTATCCGTTATCCAAAATCAAATGACCACTAGAACTCTGACACAAAACATCACAAGTCCCATAGACTGCAGCAGCTTAAAGGAGACATTCATTACCCGTTTGAAATCATTCTTATCTAACACCTTAACACTTATAATCACTGTGTTTAATAAAGCCTGCAAAAACTGAAACAAGCTCCACATCAAGGTATCCAGCTCAGCTGCATGGGCTGACTGATTGTTAAATGAATTACATCTCTCTCTTTTGGATGTTTCTAAACAACAATCTGGCCTCCATTTACCACTATCTCTCCTTGGAATACCTTGAGTTCAACAATACCCCAAAGCGTTAGGAAATACACTAATTTGTAGCCTGTCCAGAAATAGAACGAAGAGTCTGTGGCTGCTTCTAATTATTCCTTCAGGTAGTAAAGAAAGAAATTGAGAAAGACAAAGGGGTTGGGTAGATAGCTAATGGGGCAGCTGGAGAGTAAACTTTGAGGGAAGGATGGAAGGAATGCATGCTTCTGTAGACAGATGGTATGGTTGACTGAGTTTAGAAATGACCCACAATGACAGAAACTAATTTTAGTGACTGTGGTGTATATTGAAGGAAATGATCTGGAGGTGATTTTCCCAGTAATATGAAATGGATAGAGATTTTACTGATCCAGAAAACTTTAGTTCACAGAATTACGTATCTGGCGGAATAGTTTCCCTCCTGTGGTTGTACTAAAGTGAGAGCAACTTAACTGTATTTCAGTTCTAATAGGTGTTCCATTGCTGTCATTACAGTGACATTTATTTTGTAAATTGCCCCTTGGCAATCATTTTCGGGGACAGCGTCCTTAGCATTTTCTCAAAATCCAAAGTATTTAGGAGCCCCACACCACTGAGAATTTTTTAAAATATGGGACATGACACTGATTTAATTGAACTGAAATATAGAATTTTTAAAACTTACCAGTATATAGAATTTATATAATTAAATTACTTTAAATGACCAGTGTTTACAGCTCGCAAAGGAATCCATTCTCTTTGTGAATATTATGGGTCAGAGAAAAGTTAAAAACTTCTTCTGATTATTTAGGTTCAACTTTTGTTTAACTCAATCAAACAGGCAAGCAAGAGTTCATAAAGTCAATCCAAACAAGTCCTCTTGCTTTGTAGCAAACCTGCACCCTCCGGATGCTTTCTGCCCAGCCCAAGCTTCATCAGAGATATCTTGGCTGCCTGTTAGCCCCTCCCTCCCTGAACGAGGTTTCCTAAAATGTAGTTTTAGTCTAAAATTTCTGGCTAAAGTGACAAATTTTGCTAAGATGTAATACAATGTGTGGATGACCTTGGGGGATAAGGGAAAGAGTTTCTGCCTAGGGAATGAGGGAGAAGCCAGCAACCCCTTAACAGTCAGAGAAATACATTTAGGGATGACCTGCCATAATTGGTTAGTGGCAGTGGAAAGTTTGTACTTTCAGATTCACAAAATTCTGTTAATGTAGCCTTACCATAAAGAAGAATTATCTCATCTAGTTGTGTTTCCTGTATGATTTAGCCAGGAGGGATGACTATTTAAAGCACAGGTGTCAAACTCACTGTATCATGTTGCCGTCATGTGGCGTATCACGATGTTTTTTCCCTTCATGGAGCTGGGGTGGGTGTGGCCTGAATGTGATGCATCCAATCCGCAGGCTGCCAGTTTTACACCCCTGATTTAAAGAAATCTCTGCAAACAGCAAACTCAATTACTTTTTATTCTCATCAGAAGAGTTTTGTTCTACTGTTAAAAAAAAATCAATTGCAAAAACTGTTAGATTGAAGTGTGTGACCAGCCACACAATTTCAGAAAGAAATGTGGTTAAATATTTTCCCAGAGAGATGAATCTTCCAAGCTTGATGATATAATATTACTAGAGCTATTAGAAATGGAACTTTAGATAATTTTATTTATTTATTTATTTAATTTATATGCTGCTCATCTTTACGATAAGGCAATTCTGGGCAAAGATACAAATAGCTCTCACAAAACTATACATTTCATTACACATGAAGACAACAAAAGAACATTTATTTTCCAGAACAACTGTTTTGATCCCAAAACCTATTCCTTATTATTCTAAAGATATGCATATAGGACTTTACTAACCAAAATAATTTTAAATAAATTAGAAAAGTACTTGAAGGTACAATTCAAGCTCAGCTTGGCTGCAACTGGAACAATACAAGTATTCTACCAAACCTACAGTATGTGATACTATCTATCCAATGAGCATGGATCTGGAGTTGCACTGATTTTCATGGAGAGCAACTGGGAAAGAATAAATCTCGTACACAGATTTCAGTGGGACTTAAATGCAATGAACTCTAAAACCAAACCAACATATCTAGATCATTATTCTAATTTGGATTGCATGTTGGATTCTGAAGAAAACATAAAATTTCAGGATGAAAGGAATGTTGTGCTAACTCAGACAGAATGCTATATTCCCAACTTGTCTGAGCACAACAATTCTATATTATTATCAAATCTATCTTTCAGGGGAAAACCAGCATTAAATTTCTACCAATGGAAAGATACGATTCGGTTCTGTAGGAGTTAACGGGGGCTCTTTATCTACAATAGCAATTCTGTAGTAGTTTTATCAGCTTATCTAAAGTGCACTGCAGGCAACTAAAAAAACAGCCGTTGGTAGTAGTGGCTAAATCTAAAAGGATGAAGTTATGAATTTAACTGCTCAGTTCTGGGTTTGGGAATTCCATGACTATCAAGTTAATCAATATAATTTGAATTTGAGAACACCTAATTACCAGTTCACATTTTTCCTGTTTGACTGTAGAAATATACACGTTTCAGAATATTAACACAGATGGATTTATGCAAGAATAATCTGGTTCTTTATCACGTCCACCTCAGACTATTTGTAACCTTTGTCCCAGGAAATTAATTAATATTTTATAATTATAGACAAAAGTCCAAATAAACTCTTTATGTAATCTATTGACAAAATGTTCTCCATGTAGTTTGCTCAAGTTTCAAGCTTTTATCCGAAGAGATTAAATAAAGGTATCATGAGTTCAACTAATCTGAATGGATCAATGCAAACAAACCTAAGCAGTCAATTTTGATTAGAAGTATACAACAAATGTGGCTTTACTGGCCTTAAGCTATAAGCAACTAATTCACTTTGCCTTAACATGTGAAGCAACCAGCTGCCTTCTAAATCCACAATTAAGAATAAAAGCTTTTGGGAATAGGATGGCTCATACCTTTTCAGTACATGGAGCTTTAGACCCAGTAGGAGGAAGACCCCAAAAAGAGTTTAGGAAAACAAAACCTTCTCCAACTTTAATTCTGGAATATATTTCATATCTCATGAAGCAGGTTCAATGTCTGCTTAATAATGTCTGGTGTTCGTGTGGCTTTCTGCAGGAACACAGTTAAAATAATAGCTTGGATCCTTATTCAGTATGATGAAAGAATCCTATATTAATTTGACTTGATACCATGACTAAAACGTTATCTGTTGATTTATTTTTTGTGTCTATTCTCATTAATAAAAAACAAAAGACATTAGATCTTCTCCGGCAGGCCATGGTACTAACAAAAATCTATACTATTCATTAATTTAACACATCTAGTTTGTAAAAGCAAAGAAAATATAGATTCACAGTTGATCACAAAGCCTGGTATGAAATCTTGGATACTATACCTTAGCAATTTTGTAATGAAAGATTTGTTCAAAAATGTAAAAAGCAGACTAGAGAACACAACTAGATGACTAATAACAATGAAATACATATTGTGTAAATCAAATCAAAAGTGACTAAAAAAAGCCTACTACGTGTAGTATTTGTGTCAGAGATAAAATTAAAACAGTGAACTATATTTCCTCACCCTGCCAAATCAGATGGCAAGTACAACATGTTTGACTCATGTTCAACATTAAAAAGTCTGCCTTTGATAGACACATAAACCTTGGAACAAGAGGTGCCAACTTAATTAGACTTTCAAAATAGTTCACATGGTTAGAAAGCACAGGCCCAATAAAGCAAGCAGATTGTACAATGATACAGCATGGTGTCCTATATAGAATCCTCTATTCTGTGGTTAATGATGAACAAGAGACAAATAGCTGTAGAAACATACTATATCTGACGCAAAGCATTTTGTTTTTGGGATAAGTATTTAAAATACAACCAAGAAACAATAAAGCAGGCTGTTGATATGATACAAAGTATTATAAAATATTTTATGTTATATACTATTGTATGTACTAATTTACTAAGCAGAGTTGTCAATCTTTGCATTTTTATTCAGCCAGGGAATAAACTGAATAAAATTTTCATGAGCTCTATACAGCATCGAAGCTACAAACTTCACAGGCATATGTTTTTAGAGATAATAATGGGTGGAAATACCACAAGCCACAATGGTTTACTTTTGACCATTTCTAACCATGTGTTATAGAGAATGCACCACCACATTATGTTATGATAGCCTTTAATTGTTGCATTTGCCACACTTACGAACATGGCACTGATTTCTGGTGGGACTGTCTCTTAATGAGTCTGTCTCAACTTTGAATTTACAGAGGTATGCTGGGTTCTCAATCCCACTTTCAAGGTGGGGAAAAGGACTATGAATGTACTCACCCATTGACTTTCTGTTTCCTGCTAGAGAGGAGTATCAAATAGCACAGAGTCCTACTGATGAGCAAGACTTAAAAGCCTACACTTTCCTAGTCTTTCCCTTAGCAGGGAATGCTGGAAGATAATGGAGGAGTGTTGGTTACTTGACTTGGAAAATCTTAACTGAGCAGCAACTGATAACAATGTTTTTACTTGTTTATGTGTCAGGAAAGGTTACTGGCATAGGTATCTGTAGCACAACAGGGAGATAAAAATATATAAGAACAATATGATGAAAAAACTGCAGGTTATGTACCATGTGCATAATTTTGATGCAATCTTCTTTTACTATGGAAGCCCATGGTTATTGGAAAACAATTCCCTGTTAGGAAAAAGGGCCTATTTCCAATCACTGGTTGGTGAGTGAGGACATGGAAAAGTAAAATTGGCAACCGCAATTTGGGAATTGCCCCCCGCCAAAAAAAAAACAATCCATTGAGTTGGCTGAACTCCTAGTAATAAGTCTATAGTTTTTTCTTGGCAATGATACAAAAATATTTGCTGACAGGGATTCTTTTACTTTTTAGTTAAACTTGAAAGTTTAACTTTCAGACTTGAAAGTTCACAAAAGAAAGAAAGAATATAATTACACAATGTGTAAGTGAGATAAAAATGTCATAAAGTAAAAAATGAATTAAGTTCTACAGCATTACCTTCTGGCCACACAGGATTAAAATGTGAAGCTACAAGATTCAACCTTTTTTCCCCACATCCCTGCCTGGGAAACAGATCAATCTTACAAGAGATTAATAACATTTTATTTAAAAGAAAAAAGGTAAACCAATCATCCTCCTTTTTAACTTTAAATATACAAAGTGTAAATGTTCATAGTTCAGATGATAGGAAAAGAGTATCTTATTTAAAAAAAAAGAGTTGCAAAGTAAAATGCAATCCACATAATAACAGCACAAGCTGCCACTGCTTTGTGACAAGTAACTTGTTACCGGCCCAAAGCCTTTATAAAAGAGACAAAATGGAGAGTTCTATGTTAATACACTTCACAAGAGATTTGAAAGTAAGAAAATACCTGCAACTTATTCCTTAAAATACGTTGCAAGGCTGACATAAAACACAGTTTCCCAGCTGTATAGAGAAATCAAAACACCAAAGTTTCACACACAAAACCCAGAAATTAGCCCTAATTCAGCTTCCTGATTGCCTATCTCTACAGGTACAATAATTTTGTGAAAAGGAGAGTTTCTTCTGCTTCAAGGTACCTGGGTTTCTCCCTTGATCCCTAGAGATTCTAGCAACTTATAACAGAGAATTTGGGTAGACCGGAAACCCCACTGTTCCAGCTTCTGTCCAGCCACTTCTGTTTTTGGTTAAAAAGGACCAAATATTTTTCCAGTTGAGGGAAGTCTGGAGTGACTCCTTTCTGTACATGAAGAAGCATTTCTCCCTCATACGATTGTGCATAGGTAAGGTATCTGTCTGTAGACAACAACTCTCCCTCATGAAGGTGTGGACTGAGTATATCTGAATCACAGTGCACAACCTGCATTGTCTCTTACCTTTGCTTTTCAGAAGGTATTCATATAAGACTCCTTTTGTAAGACTACTTCATGTTACCATGAAAGTTGACCAGGATCAATAGTGTTTAGAATAGTGAGGTAATAAACTCTAAGGTGCCATACAATTCTTTGCTGCTTTTATATCCAATCCAGTGGTGGGTTTCTACCGGTTCGTCCTGGTTTGGGCGAATCAGTAGTGGCAGCGGCGGGAGGCACTGCCTATCTGCCCAAACGTCATCACAGATGCTATGCGCATGCTCCCAATTCCGAACCAGTAGTGAAGGTAAGTGGAACTCACTACTGATCCAATCCTGGTGATTTGTAAATTTCCCAATAAGTCTCAGAATCTCATCTTCCTACACCCAATATTCCATTTGAATCTGTTCCATCATTAATATTGGCTCTGTATCGTTTTCCATACATCTTCTGAAGTGAAGACATACACAATAATGCATTATAATTCATTCAGCTTCTCTGTTCAACAATGTAACTATTTCTTTAGCTGGTTTTCTGCTTACTTTTTTTCCCCCACTGATGATGATATACAGGTAGTTCTCAACTTACGACCACAATTGAGCCCAAACTTTCTTTTGGAAAATGAAACATTTGTTAAGTGAGTTTTGCCTCATTTACAATTTTTTTTGCTACAGTTAAGTGAATCTGACTTTCCCATTGACTTTGGTTATCAGAAGGTTACAAAGATCATCACAGGATACCCAGGACACTGGAACCATTATAAATATGAGTCAGTTGCCAAGTGTCTGAATTTTGATCACATGACCATGGGGATGCTTCAATGATTATAAGTGTGAAAAACAGTCATATGTTACTTTTTTCAGTGCTGTTGTAACTATGAACAGTCACTAAATGAACTGTTGTAAGTTGAGTACTACTACTACTACTTATTATTATTATTATTATTATTATTATTATATTTCTTCTTTTCCTCCTCCTCCTCATCTTCCTCCTCCCTTTCTTCTTCCTCTTTCTCTTCCTCATTTCTTGGATTTATGTTGTCTGGACAAATAATATATTTTCTCAACAAAGTTTTCTTGACTCTAATCAGTATCTTTAACTCGTCCTGTGATGGAACTTTTCCCTGAAGTTGGTGTCTGAACTATGGTTGTTTTTTGCAATAATCAAATATATTATTTCACTGTTGTACTGATTTTTAAAGTTACCTGAATTGTTATTATAGCACTTCTGTCTTTATACATCTCCTTCATTTCATTACTGCTATTTCATATACCAGGGGTGGGCAAATATGGCCCCTTTATGACCTGTGGACTTCAACTCCCAGAATTCCTGAGCCGGCTTGGCTGTCTCAGGAATTCTGGGAGTTGAAGTCCACAGATTGTAAAAGGGCCACATTTGCCCATCCCTGTCATATACTATGACTTTATTATCTTTTGTTTTGGTCTTCACCATTCTTATTTTAAAACAGAAAACAGGATGAGTTCTATGCCAGGAAATCTTACGTTATAAATGATTTATTTATACACAGATTAAAAAGCCTCCTTCAAAACTAGGTTCAATTCCTGATGATTTCATGGTCTCATTTGTACTGGTTTCTTGGCAACAATGAAGAAGTAGTTTGCCATTATTTTCTTGTAGGTTGTCTACAGCTTCTGGTGGTTTCATCCAAATACTTATCAGGATTGATTTTGTTAACTCTTTGAAATCATTCAGATACACGATTTTAGTTAAAATACTGTATTTAGAATCTGTATTTAAAATATCGTGAGATTAAACAGACTCCAGGGGATGGTAGAGGACAGGAAAGCCTGGAGGAACATCATCCATGGGGCCGTGATGGGTCAGACACGATTTCGCAACTAACAACAACAACAATTTGAAATATAGAAGTTATTGTTTAAATAATATTATTTTTTCTCGTTCAATATTTTTTGATTCCATGTCAAGGTATCCATGAAGTTATGCACTCTGGGCTACACTGGTAATTCATTGGTTTTTCTTGAGAGATTTTTCACATATTCAGGCATCATTCACTTGTGCAGTTTTTCATCATATGGAACAGAGATATGACTTCAAATTTCCTTTGAAGTCAATCACAAAGTTAGATGGGTTTTAGAAAATATGAAGAAATTTGATAGAGACATACTAGCAAAAAAAACCCAACAACCCTATAGTAAAATAGTGTGCTCAAAAGTTCCTTCCTTCATTGAAATTACTAAGCAATCTGTGATTGGAGCCTGAGATACAATTAGAGTGCCATTCCCCATCAAATGAAAATCTCACAGCCTTTGTTAAACGTTACACTCCAATCTATTTATGAATAGTCATTCCAGGCAACCTTCCACAAATCCACTCACCAATAAACCTAGGCCAAGGAACTCTTTGATCTTCGTAAGCCAGAACATTCATCGGGAGAGTTTGAATTATAGCAGCTAAAGTGGGCTGCAAGAAAAATCTTGACTAATGTTTTGTGAGAGCAATTGTTTATAAATCCAGAATGGCATTTTCCCTTTCCACTTATCTTTCTGAGAACACTGTTATGTAGAGAATAGATTCCCCCCCCCCCAAATAGCCATTTTGCCACAAAGGTGGCAAAAGGTGGCCTTCCTTCCAACTGGACATCTACTATTTAAGAAGAACATGAAATTTTGCCTTGTAAACTAATTACTTGGTGACGCAGGACATTTTTATCTCTCCATTTACTGGTTTCATCTTCCCCACTGTGCCTAGCTGTATAGCCTTTCTTTATTCTCCAGTTTGGAAGCATGGTGGCTCGAGAGGTTGTGACATTGCACAGGTGGTTAGCAAGCCCGTGTTCAAGACCTGAGAACTGTGGGATGGGGTTGAGTTCTCATCCTTCACTCCAGCTCCTGTCGGGAACATGAAAGGAGCCAACAACTGGGCATGTCCAAAGCAATGGTGATGTCACTGCCCAAACCTTTCAACCCGGAAGCTTCTTGGTGCTTCTAACATGAGTGCAAAAAAAATAAAATAAATTGTCTAGTCTCACCTGTAACTCACTTCTTTAACCCAATTTTCAAAGCAGAAAAAGGGGGAAAGTTTCTGTACCAAGTAACTCTGGACTTCAAAGAAAATATGATGCAAGGAAAATAACCCATGGAATCGATTTCTTTAAGACACAGGCAGGCAGGCAGGCAGACAGACGACAGACTGATTTTTTAGCACAGTTTTGAAAAGAGATGCTTAGTGAACTGTTTGTCAGACTTGGAAGAGAAGTGGGACATTGTTTCATTTTTTAGAGAGCATCCCAAAATGGAAAATATTGTCATTGTTGTTAGGACCAAAGAAGAATTGCTGAAAGGTGAATTTCCTATTTCCTTGAATGTCCCCTCCTCATGACAACCAAAAAGCCTCTTCTGAGGATTGCAGGACTATCCTTGATGAAGTGTCACAAAAGTGCTTTTTCAAAAGTAACTGGATATTTTTTGTTTTGTCTTTGAAGACGTTTGGCTTCGCATCCAAGAAGCTTTTTCAGTTCTGACTGAATGATGAGGGGTGGGATGATAGAAGGATTTATATTCCTTGCAGTCTTAAAAATCCTTCCATTCCCCACCCCACCCCCCGAAATTTGGTCAGAAATGAAGACACTTCTTGGATGAAAACCTAAATGTCTTCCAAGGAAAAACAGTCCAGTTTGCCTGTTGAAAAAGCACCTTTGTGACAACCATGACTTGGATAATAATAATAATAATAATAATAATAATAATAATAATAATAATAATAATAATAATTTTATTTATATACCGCCCTT
>JANHZT010009041.1:0-10233 GCA_032468215.1 Stegonotus admiraltiensis | reverse complement strand
CAGGGCCTGTACCTTTGCCTCCTCTTCCAGCGTGCACACAGAAGAGGTGCAGCAACATCTCTCCCCTAAGGCAGGGAGGGCCACTCTCCATGTGACGCCCTCCCCCTCTGTCTCCCCACAGGTCATCGAGGAGCGCTTCGGGCCCACCGTGGTGCCGGTGCCCTTCCTGGAAGATGCCACCTCCTATGACCTCCTGACGGTGCTGATCAAGAAAGCACAGCTGGGGCAGACCCTCCTGCACAGGCAGAGCTGCCTGGTCCCCATTGGGCCCCTGGAAAGCCTGCTGCCTGGGGGGCCCTCCCCGAGGGAGCTGACCCACTGCACCCGCGAGTACAGTGCCCGGGTGAGGGGCGAGTCCCGCTATGAGGAGACACGGCTGGTGGATGGGGCCCTGCGCCACATCCGCCTCTGCATGGTCGGTGTCCATAAGAAGGTGGCCTTCTTGGCCCTGCGTCCCGGGATGGTGGCCCTGCGCCCCGACCTGCCCTGGCTGCGCTCCCAGAGCAGCCTCTACGTGGTGCACGAGGTCTTCTACGCCGGCAGCCTCTCACTGGCTGTCACCCAGGAGGCCGAGCACCGGCACTTCGTCCAGGAGCAGCCCCTCCCCGTGGCCTTCTCCTGCCTCAAGTTCGCCCTCAGCCACAAAGGCGTGCTGGGCTCCCAGAAGCCCATGGGTCACAGCCTGCCTGCCAGGGCAGCCTGGGTCAGGATGGCCATGCTGGAGGCCTCTCCCCCAGCCAGAGCTCTGGAGGCTCCCTTGCCCAGAGAGAGCATGGCCCTGCGCAAGCGATGGAGGGCCCTGGCCAGGCCTCTGCGGACAATGACAGGTGAGGAAACGGGGGGGGGGATGTTGCCTTCTCCCCCAAAGCAGGGATGGAGTCACTGGGCTTCCCGCCCCCTGCTCCTGTTTTTCCTAGAACCTAGGAGGGCTTCAACCAGCTTTCATGGCAGGCTCTCCTCTTCCGGGGTGCCAGGCAAAGGGCCATGCCTCCCCTTCCCTCCACTGTCTGGAGCCCAAAGGGCCTCTTCTAGCACGGCCAGAGAGCAAGGCCTCCTGGCTCACTCCCTTCCTTCCCTGGAGAGATGCCCATCCCCACCCATCTGCATGTAGTAGTAGTAGCAGTAGCAGTAATAGAGGAGGAGGATTGTGGATTGTAGGGGATCTCGTTTTCTTGCAAACATTTCAGTGCTAGAAGGCAGCGTGAGGGTTGCAGAGGGGAGGACAAAGAGGAGAAATGAGGAGGGGGAAGCTTGGAAGAATAATCTCCAGATTCAGATTGGCAGAGGAGGGTTTGGGATTCTCAGGATGGGGGAAACTCGGGGCAGTTTTTCCCTGGGGGACTCCTATCGTGACCCCACTCCTTGTTCTGCATCCCCACAGGGAAATGGCCCTTCAAGCAGCGACGGCCCAAGTTGGGGTTCTCCTGTGGCAGCCTGGCCGACCCCGAGAGGCACTGCATGTCCCTGCCCCTTCTGCAGAGCGTCGCGGCCGCCGAGAGCGACACAGAAGAGTGACCTGGATGGCAGCCCTTCCCCACCCAGTAATAAATCACCTTTTTTCGCATGTAGCAATGCCCAGATTCTGGCCTGGCTGGGGTGGGGGAGGAGGAGGGCTGTTCTCGAGACAGGCAGGGGCTTTTTCTTCAAGGGCAGACAGCAGGGCCCCTCCAGCCCCCCGAGGACAAGGAAACAATTTTTTTCCAGAAAAAAACATTCATTCCCAATAAATTAAAAAGGTCCATTTCCTGGTATGGAGTTTTAAAAAGGGAGGGGCCTCCCTTAGGTGTCCCACCCCAACCGGGCAGGAGAGGCGGTGGGGGTGTCACTCCGGGGGGGGCTCCAGCAGGAAGGGCGAGGTGACAGCGTGGGCCTGGGCGATGGCTGCCAGCTCCTTGAGGAACTCGCTGAAGATGACTGCGCAGTAGACGGCATTCTTCACCCGCAGCGCTTCGCTCTGCTTCTCGGCAGAGCTGCGGAAGAGGGAGCTGCCCGAGAGCGCCTGCATCACCTGGCCTTCACGCACGTGCTGCAGGGCCAGCTGGGCAGCCTGGCGGGCCCGCGTGGGGCTGTTGGTGTGGCGCATGATCAGCTCCCCGATGGTGGGCTTCCGGCTTTTCACTGGCGGGAGAGTGAACATGGGTCAAGACAGGGAGCCTTATGGCCAGTGGACAAAGTCTGAGCTTCCCAAAGGCCTGTGGCCCTGACACCCCTCCCCCAGCAAACGACAGTTAACCCAGGTGAGCCCCTCCCACCCACACCCAACGATCCCCAGGGGCCCTTCCTTCCCGTTGCCGAGTTCCCATGGGCAGATCCCCGACCGTACCCAGCATTGCTCACCGAGGGCCTCGGGGCGGCGCAATGGGGGCAGGGGGTTGGTGGCGTCGGGGGCATCCGGCCTGGCCCGGGCAATCAGGTACTTCCTGGCCTTGAAGAGCAGCGAGGGGAAGTCCTCCTGGCTGGCCGCAAAGCCCTCAATTTTGTTCTTCACGGAGCCCAGGACCTGCCGGAGAGGGAGAGAAGCCAGCCCTCAGCCACCTTCTCCAGGGAGGGCCGGGGGGGCGCCCCTCCCCACTGGCCACAGGGCTACCTGGAGGAGGGATTTGACGCTGGGCTGGAAGACCATGTTGGTGTTGAGCAGGAAGGAGCGCAGGAGGGGCTGAGGGTAGCAGGCGAGCTGAGCCAGCAGCCCCGTCAGCAGGAAGTTCACGTAGAGTGAGTTCTGCAGCATATTCTCCAACTTGGCCAGCAGGATGGCCAGGAAGGGGCCTGCGGACACGGGTGGCCATCAGGTGGGTGGATTGAGACATGGGCCCACCCCAGGCCCTGGGCTGCTGCACAGGAGGACCCAGGGGTAGGAAGGGGACCCATCCTGCCTCTTGACTGGCCTATACTGGACCCGAGAGCCAGCCTGAAATGGGAAGGACCCCTCCCCTTCGCTCTCCCACACGGGCCTAGAACCACTGTGAACCTGCCCATTGCTGGCAACCCAGAAGACCCCCGTTCCCTGGCCAAATAACCAGGCAGCAGCTTCCATTACAAGGGCCATTTAAGAAATGAACTTCCCAAAGATTTGCAAGATTCTTCCTTGGGATGCCAACGGACAGTGCAAGGCGGGAAGGAAAAACCGCACCTGGGGGTCCTGGGGTAAGAAACTCACCGGTGAATGGCTGGCTAGGAGGCTGCCCCGAGGCCCGGGGGGGGCTGATGATGATCTGGGACAGGGGGTCAGCAGCTGGGGCAGGGGCCGAGCCCTCGGGGCAGGAGGAAAAGCAGTGGTAGGCTTCCTCTTCCTCCCGGGAAAGTGGTTCAGGCCTGGGTGGGGGGTCCGAGCCGGGGTCTTCCTCAGTTCGGCCCCCATTGGCCATCTCGTCCTGCAGCTGACACAGTTCCCGGTGGAAGTCCTCAACCGTCAGTGGCCCCCCATTCTCCAGAGGGCCCTGGTTCAGCCCCTCATCCGCAAGCAAGTCCAGGCAGGAGGCACCTTCCCAAAGGTTGGGTGACGGGACTGACCCGTTCTCCAAGGGGCCCTCCGGGGGGCACCAGCGGACCTTCTTGATGCCAGCGTCCACGTGGGCCCCATTAAGCAGAGAGTGCTTGTCTTTGGTGTCCGCAGGTGGGGCAGTGCTGGGTGCCAGACCAGCAGGGGCCCCTTCTAGGCTCGCCCCCCGCTTTTTAGTCCGAGGGGAGGCAGATGCAGGGTCTGGCAGGGCCCCCCTGGGATGAACGGACGCGTTGGCTGCTGAGGAGGCACCTGGAGGAGGAGCTAAACTGGCAGCATTGGGCTCCTCCCCATCGTAGGGGGCTGACCAGATGCGACAGGCACGGACACAGAGGTCAATGTTGAGTCGCGCATCCTGCAGGTATTCCAGGTAGTTCCCTTCCAGCTCCGAGACCTCCTCCCACCTGCCGGGACGGTGACCAGGGCTGCCCGTGGGCGTCCCTGGAGAGTGGGGGGTAGCACTGGGGGCCTCCATACTGAAGCTGGACTGGCGGGTGAAGAAGGAGATGCGAGATGGCGTGGAGGGCCTGGGGACAGTCACCACAGAGGAAGAGTCCACGCTGGGGCTGCCTTGGCCTGGGAACATGGAGGAGGAGGGTCAACCAAGATCCCAAAGGTGCTCCAGACAGTGCCCCGTCCTCAACAGGAGGTGCTCTGCATGCAGAGAAAGAGTCCCAGCAGAAGGAAGCCCTTTCAGGTAGGCTGTCCCCGCCACCCCCAGCCTTCTCTGGGACACACCCCAGCCTCACCCTTGGACCAGGCTGCCCGTTCCTCCTCCTGCTCAGGGGTGGGCAGGCTCTCTGGGCAGCAGCAGCGAGGGATCAGTGAGAGGAACTTGGCAGCAGCCTTGCCATACAGGTCCAGCTCCTTGACCGCTCTCTTCTGGCTTAGCATGACGTGGCTGCAGGGGATCAGGTACCTGGGGAGGGGGGACAGCGGCTGGTGAGTGAAGAATCTGCAGGGTGCTTCCCCACTAGGGGGAGCTCCTCTTCCAGAGATGCCAAGAAAAGGAAGGGGTGCCTAGGCAGCTGTTCTAAAGGGGGTGATCCCCCTCCCCCGGCAGACCTTCCTCTTCTGGCTTCAGCACTGCTGGGGAGCCATTCACTTCCCCTTCCATACAAGGAAGACCTCTCGGGCCCACCCTTGTTGGGCAACAAGTCTGGCCTCCTGGGAAAGCCAGCCCTTCATGGGGGGGGAGGTGTCCCCCGGAGGGAGATTCTCCCCTGCAAAGAGTCCCCAGTACCTCAGCACCAGCTGCAGCAGGACATCCTCACAGTGCAGGCCGATCAGCGTCCGGAAGAGGCTAAGGGAGACCATGCAGAGCTGGGGGAACAAGAGGAAGGGGCAGAATTAGAGGAAGCAGCCCCCCCCCGAGTTCCTCCCCGCCCCCCACTGCACTGAACTAGGTAAAGGCCCCAAGCTACCACCACCCCGGTCAGGGTCAGGGTCAGGGTCAGGGTCAGGGCAGGCCTTCCTGCAACTCTGAGCTACGAAGCCGTCCTGGCAAGCCAAACTGCTGCTCCTCGAGGGGTGTAGGGGAGGTGAAGGGGGTCTCTCTCTTCTGGAGACTGACTTGGGGGTGAGGAATGTCTGTTTTCAGTCTTCCCGTGTTCCTCCCGGCCTCCCTCGCGTGCCCCCTGCCCCCCGGGGTCCCACGCCAGGCTGGTCACCTCACCCGGGAATTACTGGCGATCCGTGCCACCAGCGTGTCCAGGATGGTGCTGCTGTCATGGTGGTGGAGCAGCAGGAAGCACAGGAAGGTCTTCAGCAGGGCCGTCTCACTGATGCTGCGCAGGAAGAGGTCCAGGTAGGCTGTGCTGGCAATCATCTCTTCTATGGACGTCTGGCAGACAGAGGGACCTCAGCAAAGGCACCGCCCCCCTGAAGCTTGGGCGCTGGCACCACCACCCTACGACGGCTCATCTGTGGCAGAATCTCTGGGTGCCTCCTCACACCCCTTAGACAAAGCCGCAGGTGCCCGGCCAAAGGCAGCCCTGCCTCCTGCTGCCAGGAATCAAAGAGCGTGCGAGGCAGTTTGCCCAGGGGACGTCAGCCCTCTTTCGAAAGGGAGAGAAGGCTCATCCTCACCTTGTGCAAAGCTGGGCCCATAACTGGCACCAGGAATCCATTGTGGATATAATCCACCAGCTGCTTCTGGACCAGCGGGTGGGCCACCTGCAAGGAAAAGGGACAGGAGTCAGAAAGGGTGCCCAGCCAGGACCACCAAGAGGAGGAGAAGCAGGTCAGAACTGCTGGGGAAGACCCACAAAATACCTCAGGAAGGGCAGCTGCCTCTTCCACAAGCTCAACCCCCCACCCCCAAATACATCAAGGAGGGGGACTCATCAGAAGGACAGCTTGATGTTCTACCTGTGGGGGGAAGAAGCAAGGAAACTGGACAGGGTCCCTATGTAAAATGTGGGAGGGGCAGGATCCAACAAATGAGTGAAGGCCACCCCAACAGAGGGGCTGCCTAGCCCTGTTTGCACATGGACAGCAAGAGACCCCACCCCTCTGAGCTGCTCTTGGGAATGCTCCCACATTCCTCCAAATTCCGCAAGAGCTGAAGCCCAGGACTCTGCTCAGCTCTCCAGGCGAGACCTTCTAGGCGAGATCTGCTCAGGGTTTGAGGCGGCTTCTGGATGTCCTTCTCACCCCCCACCCATCTCAGGTCTCCCTGCTGGACAGCAGCCTTACCTGGATGACCGCATTGCAAAACTCCAGGGAGTTCATGAAGAGGACCAGCGACGGGACCCCGATCCAGTCCTCCCGGCGCAGGAAGTGCCAGTCGTCCCCACGGACTTCAAGTTTGCGGGGCAGCGAGGAGTAGAGGGCGCTGAGTCCCGTAGCCAGGACCTGGGTGGGGATTGAAGATGCTGTCATAATGGGGGTGGGGGCATAATCAGGCAAGGCTTCTAAAACTGTAGCAGATCTTTCATTCCCAGGACAGGGAAGAACGCTGCAAAGAGTCTCCGCATGGCTGCGTGATGACGGACAGAATGGGACCAGCTGCCTGCCTGCCTGCTGTGCCCCTCTGACGGGTGGGGAGACAGAACACCATCCCCCCGTGCAGACAGCTGCCCCATCGCCCTGTGAAGCAGCTTTGGCTTCACTGACACCTGCCCTGCCAGGAGGCGTTTCTCACCCTCAGCCACCTGAGGAAGATGCCTGGACTTCCAGCTCCTAAAACTCCCCAGGCTGCAAAGAGTCTCTCTTCTTCCATCCAGGATGCTGATGGGGCTGCCCCCCCCGCTCAAGCGTTCCAGTGTCTTGGTGCCCGCCCAGGGACAAAAAGCTGCCCGCGGCCCTGAAGAGCATGCCAAGCCTCCTCCTTCACACTCATCTGGAAGAGGGGGAGGGGCAGACGGCCTTCCCCAGTGGGGGGTGGGCAAATGGGCAGTCAATGCCCCTCCCCCCCAATGCCTGTGTGGGCTGACTGCTGGAGCCACTGGGCCCCCTTGCGGGAAGCGCCTCCACAGTCTGAGCAGCATTTGACAGGCAGGTACAGCCAGGCCAGTGCAGAGCCAGCACGCCAAGTCGGCTGACCGGCCCTGCCACTCCTGGCATAGACGAGGGTCTGCCAAATGAGCCCATGGAGGAAGCACAGCCCAGAGACCACGAGCAGCGTCTTTGCTATTTCTGGCCTGACATTTCAAGTCTCTTCTCCTCCCTCCACAGCCTGCAATTCTGGGTGCCCACATTCGCTTCTAAAACTGGTTCACCACTCTATAGCAACAGGGTAACAAATATAACCAAAACCTCAGCTCAAAATAATACAGCAGCCTGAAAAAATAATGGGATTAACATAACCACTTTAGGACAGCTGTTAAAAATAACAATTAAAACATAACACCAGGAGGAATTTGGAATGAAAGCTGTAGGCTACTTTGCAAGAGCCAAGAGAGGCTCCAACCAAATCAGCAGAGCGATTGGTGCTGACGCCACCCCTGGGCTGGCAGGGAAAGAATACCCGGAAGGCGATTTTTGCGGCCTTACCGGGCAGAAGTAGGAGTGTTCGGTGATGTAGCGTGCAACGGTCCGGCTGCCGGACGACACAGCCATAAGCAGGAGCAGCGCATCCCGCGCCTGCTGGCCGACGACCCCCTCGTGGTGGATGAAGGGGATGAGGAGGGAGAAGAGCAGCAGGTGGGGGGGTCCCTGCTCGGAGGGGCTGTGGAAGAAGAGCTCCAGCAGTGGGGGGTCCCGGGCCACAGAGACGCACAGCTGGTTCAGCAGTAGCACCAGATTGGTCTCCAGCAGGGGCGAGGCCGGCTCGGCGCACAGGGCCAGCAGCCGCAGCAGGGGGGCCACCACACCCTTCTGGCGCAGCAACGGCTGGTGGGCCTGGCTGATCAGCATCTCGAACAGCTTCAGCAGCTCCACCTTGCGCTCCTCGGGCACCTCCCGCTGCAGGTGCCAGCCCAGCAGGTGCTCCAGGACGTTCTCCGAGACAGCAAACTGCAGGATGGGCCCCATCGCCAGCTCGGCACGTGGGCGCTCCTCCGCCAGCAAGGTCACCATCTGGTAGGTGTTGTTGCGCACGGCACTCAGGTCATCTGCAGCCCCCGGGGCCATGTGGGGCCCACGCTTCTCCAGGATCCTCAGCACCTACCAGGAGAGGAAAGGTGTCAGGCTGGGTCCCTCCCCTGCTGGGTCCCCTGACTTGAGGAGGGTCTCTTGCACACCCGTCCGGTCTGCTCCGCACACACACTGGCTGCGGTTCCCTGTGCTCCGCTGCCCCTGGCTGCCCAAATCTGCTCACCTGGGCCACTCACCTGAGTCACTCACCTGAGCCCAGTGGTTCTTGAAGACCATCAGGCAGGTTTCGGGGTCCGCCATCACCGGGCCCTGCAGGCTGGCACCCCGGCTCACCCTCGGCCCAGCTGCCGCTCGGGGGTTCAGTTTGCTCAGCCAGCTCATCTTCTCCATGGGGAGGGGCAACAGCAGGGAGGAGGGGGCTGCAGGCAGGTCAAAGGTAGCCTCACGTGAGGCAGAGCAGGTGAGGGCAAGCCGCCAGTCTCCCGGCTGAAGCATCCATGTCGCTACAAACGTGGTGCCAAGCTGCAGACACGAGAGACAGAAAGTGGGCTGTGAGGGGGCGGAGGGGGACCCCCAACTGCCCGTGCAGAAGACCTTCCAGGGCTGGAGAATCAGAACTCCAGAAAGCAGACCCACCAGGCAAGGAAGGGGGCAGACACAGCTGGCAGGCAAATGATCTGGGCGCCTTTGCAGGTGGGTACCAGCTGCTTTCAACCGTGAGAGTGCCTTTGCTGACCCTCACCCTTCAGGAGAATAGAAGAGGCCATCGAGTGGGGTGTGGGGGAAGAGGACAGATGCTCACAGCCCAGCCTTCTCAGGCAGAAGAGGCTAGGATAGCCTTTATTGTCATTGTACATCATGGAGACAACAAAATTGGTTAGAGGGGGCTCTCCCAAGACACTCAGCATCCTCCCCCCCCGCCCCCCGCAAGCCGTTTGGCCTGCCCAAGGCTGCCTGTTCTTAAGGAGCTGGGCATCCGGCATCCTAGCCCCAGAACAGGAACCACAGCTACCAAGCAAAGAGGAGACGCCGGGTCCATGCCAGGGAATTCCCTTGCCAACTGCCAGCAAGGAACTGCTGGGGCACATAACCCAGGGAAGGCTGGGGGTCTCCTCAGGTGCCAAGGAAAGGGGGGAGGACTGGCTCCAAGGAGATGAGGAGGCAAAAGCCGCATGATGGGCAGCTGCCATCTGGGCGCCCCAGCACAAGAAGGGCCCCTTCAATGCTTCTGCATGTGCCGTTATCACAAGATGAACTGAGGCTCAGAAACCACTTCCTGAACATCATTCTGCCAATGGGCAGTGCCAGGGTTTACTGACAGTTAGTGCCAAGCTTTGAAGTGGTCTCTCAGCCCAGCTGGAAGGGCTCCTTCCCTCACTCAGGGCGCACCACAGGCTGGTCCCTCCCGACAAGGCAGATGCCCTCGATGCCCAAAAAACCACCCCAGAGAAGCAGGAGTGATTTGCTCCCAAGACCTGAAATGGAGCCTGTACACAAAGAGGTACTGGAACCAATCTCCCCATGTCCAGGAGCCAGAAGGCCTCCAAGCTCAGGGGCAGCTGGGCTTCCTGAGCCGAGAGGACCTTCTCGTCTGCCAGCCAACAGCAGCTTCGTGGCTGCTCTGACAGAGATCTCGGCTGCTTCATCAACTGCCAGCTGGACCTGCCAGGAAGACGGTCTCGGCTCCTTTGAAGTCAAGCATGGCCCATTTGCAAGGTCCAGCAGCCACCGCCAGCAGAGGACCAATGTGGGCTCAGCCCCATGGGCCCTGAGCTGCTGCAGTGGGGAAGCAAGCAGGATGGCCATGGCTCCAGTTCAGCTCTTCTCCCCACAAGGTTGTGGGCAGCCAGAGGGCATGGGGAGAAGGCCTGGCTGTGCGTCCCAGGACAGAAAGGCACCACCAGCTGTGAGTGCGGCAAGAGGAACTGGCTGGCTCTGCCACCACCAAAAACCAGGACCAGCCTCCTAGCAGCCTTCAGGGGTGCCACTGAGAGGGCACCGTAAGAGGCATGACCCACATCTGCCAGCCTAGGCCAAGGGACAGGCAGGACAAGGGCACACTCAACAGGCCAAGAAGGATGGCAAAAATGCAGCATCTGGTTGTACATCTGCGTCAGAACTGCCACCTCACCCCTGCACTCTGCAATCGTCTCAGTACCAGTCTGCCAAGAACCCTCGGGGGTGGGGAAGCACTT
>JANHZT010009039.1:271365-283655 GCA_032468215.1 Stegonotus admiraltiensis | reverse complement strand
GATTTGAACTTGCAGTAATTGCAAGCAGCAGATGTTAATAACAGTGTTTTAGTCCACTGTACTACCACAGCTCGTTTTTTACTTTTCCTTCTCCTGCAAAGCTGTTTGAATCTTCTTCCTTGCCAGAAAAGTGTGCAGATTATGCTGAAGGTCTGAAGAAAGAGGAAACAGCTACACTATCTCTACACTAAAGGAGTGACAGAATCATCAACTTATAGTGGAGATCCCAGATCCCCCAGCTAAGAGACAACCCACATTTATTCAACTGTTAGCCATTTTGAAGTGTTTCTGGATGACAAGAAACTCTGGATATCGTTTTTGTAAATCTGAATGCATTACATTGTTCTGAGACAATGAAATTTATACAGTATTAATTGAACATTATTGATACTCTATAGTTTGGAAATAAAAATATTAATATTTTTATGATTTAAAATGACAGTATTAAAAGCATAAGATTATTTGAATTCATCATTCAGGGTATAACATTAGTATAACATTAGAAGAAGAAGAAAAGCCTACCACTGCATCAAATATTTATTGTACAATAAAGGTGATATTAAAGTGATAACTTAGTGTTAAGATTTTCCGTTGTACTCTTGTTAATTTTTTTTTTTTGCATAAAGGAAAAGAAATAGAGGCAAAGCAAATTTAACAACAATTTACATACTAAAAAAAGGAAAAATTGGTTTCTAACTTCACTCCTTTCATACATCTGTTGATTTACAGATTTATGCACCCTTAGAAGCCAGAACTGCAAGTGATTATATTTGTCATGCTCTGTGGTATATTTTTCAATTCAAACTGTTAATGTTAACCTGCAAATCCCTACCTTGTGTGCCAGTATCTTTTGGAATGTTTTTCCGGCTGTAAATTACCATTTATGATAGGTTTATTATGCAAAAAACTTTTTGATATCTCAAGTTTTATGAGGTAAAGAATCTTAAGGCCACAAAATACTGTCTCTCTCTCCACACATGTCTGCGCGCACACACACACATAAAAGCAAGTATTTTTTAAAAAAAATTGAATAAAATATGATACATTGTTCAACATTGACCAGTGGAAAACTAATGCTAGGATGTGGTTTGCACATGTGCTTGTTTCCTGTATATAAAAATGTTTATGATGACTTTAGAACCATGTAGCTGTGTTTGATAGAGAAAAATAAGGGAACAATTTCAAGGTAGCGATAAATGGTAAAATAATGATGGAAAGTTAATAAATTGTGTACATTTACTAAACATGTGATATGCAAATGTTGGTAGAAAAGAATGGATAGAATGTGGTCTATTCCAAGGAAAGAGATGAGAATGGCTGTCTGTAAGAGTTCACATTGTTTTAGGGATCTGAGAGTTGGATCCTCCAAGAGAAAAATAGAAGTAACTGAATGCATTACTTAAATAATAAATTAGTTAACAGATTATAAATTTACTTAAGAAGTGAATACATTACTTAAGAAGTGTGTGTTTCTGTGTGTGAGAACAAGCTGCCGTGATTGAGCTTGGATTGTATTTTATTTCAAGGAAACATATTTGTCTTCTAGCTGGAATAAGAGAAATGTCACATAGACAACTAGAAGGTGCTTAGTTGAATCAGAACTATGTGACCAAGCACTTCTAGGACAAGATTTATAACTGGCAGAATAGTTAAGTTAGGGATCTCTCTCTCTCTCTCTCCTTCCCTTCTCATTTTTTGTAGCAGCAAATGTAGGAATGATTAAAAGCAAGAACATTGGTTACGGCTGAAGAAATCAAGCCAAATCCCAAGAGTTTATGCCAAATTCTTAAACCATCAAAACATTTTCCATTTTCTAATTCTGAGGATTTTCAGATCCACAGGCAATTTCTGATTCTTTAGGTAATTCTGCTGAAATTTGGCTTAAAAATTACTGGTGAAGAGACTTACTTTTTATATATTTCTTTTAGAAAAAGCATTTTTAGCTGTTTCTCCTGTATATATAAATATATAACTGGTTCTCATTAAACAGGTGCAAAGAAAATTAAGGATCTTTTTCAGGATTTATATGCACATCAATTATGAAGGAGTATATTTAAACTATTTTAATTCCAGACGAGATTTTAGAAAGATGCTTTTAATTCTTACATTATTTTTTTTCAATTTGTTAACAAAGTTGACTGTTCTCTAAAAGAGGCAATGATCCAAAATGCAAATAAAGAGAAATGAAACAGATTGAAAAAACAGAAGGCATAGATTTATTCTAACTATGAGCTAATTTAAAGAAGATTATAAGAATGAGATACTGGTAGATACTCAGAGCCTGGAATTTTGTAAATTAATAGCTGAGGATTTTCTATCATGTCCTGAAATGTTATTGCGTTCTTTCAGATATGGTAACACTGAAATCACAAAAGGGATAGAAAGGAATAATGACAATTGTCAAAGCAAACATTAGAAAACCAGCTCACCGCAGCCCAGCCCAGCCCAGCCCAAGGAGCACTACAGCATGTGGGTCTTGAAAATATATATATATATATATAAATCATGCTATACCATGTTCTCTACAGAAATCAATGAAAAGGTAAAGGCACCAATAACAATAAAATCAATTTGTGAAAGGATCCAAGGAATTAGATTTTAAAGTCCTTTAAAATAGGGAGCCAGTTCAGTTATGTTTAAAATTTCTTATTTATTTCTCTCTTTATATAATTTTTACTGAAAAATTTACATGAATAAAAGAAACAAGAAAAATATAAAAGAGAGGGCAAAGAAAAAAGATGAAAGAAAAAGTGCAGGAGATTAAAAAAAAGCTATTAAGAAAAAAGTGACATCAGAATTGTTTATAGCAGTGAAAAACTCTGGTTGTTATTTTGATCATTTTGGGGGGATCTGTTTTTCTTTTTATCTAAATTTGTTTAACTTGTCCAATCATTTGTATTGCAAATTCTTTGCAAAACTTTCAGTCAGATTTTTCTTAACAAATTCAGTCACTGAACTTATCACTAACTTTATAATATTCTTTCCCAATTCTTCAAACATGTTTTGTAATATCTCTGGTATTTGCTGTGTTAGTAATCCTCTCTTTCCTCCTTTTGCTGCTTTCTGAAAATAGCCATTTTTAAAAAAAGTCCAAAAAGGGAAAGCAACAACCAAAAGGGAATCAGTCCGTCTGTCCTCTCTTCCTTCCTTCCTTCCTTCCTTCCTTCCTTCCTTCCTTCCTTCCTTCCTTCCTTCCTTCCTTCCTTCCTTCCTTCCCCCCTCCCTCCTTCTTATGTTGTTTTATTTATTTAAATTAACTCATAAATGTTTTAAGCTATATCCAATATCATAATCCAAATATTTAGCAGACTTTTTGCTGCAGAATATTTTTTAATCATCCTACTTATTTCTTTTTATTTCCTTTTAGTAATGACCCAAGCTGTAGGAAGACTCACTATGAGGTTTTAGTTACTATGCTCTTCTGAAGATCTCTGTAGATTCTAAATAGTTACAATCCAAATATATTTGAGAAAGTGGAATTGGAGAGATGCAGTGTTTTTTACAGGCATCATTTGAGACTGCAAATGAGACTGATTTTTCTTTCTAAGCTCCCAGCATTCTACTCACAAGGTGCCTGTAGTTTCCTCATGAGGAGCTGTCTTAGGGAAGCACACAATGGAATCTATTTGATGTCTCCTTCTCTGGAGAAGCTTCACTTATCTGGGTCCACCCAGGTATAGTTCTCTACTTCAGCATCATCCCCACTCTTCAGCAATTAATCAGTCCACCATTTCCTCTACCTGGAAGTTGCCTTTATGTTCATTTCTAACAATTACTGCTGGTTTCTGTTTCAGCAGTTCTGTCTATGTTCTATTAAAATTATTCATGCCTTGATTTTAACTCCTGATGGATTCTTAGTTTAAATTAAACTCAGCAATCAAGTGCCTGACACCAGCAGAAAAATTGCTCATAATTCAGATTGAGTTCCTAGGAATTATTTTTCTGGATACTTCTAAAAACAGGAGCTTCAGTCCTGAAAATTGACTGCAATCCTTTCTAGAATTATCTTCACAGGCCAGGGATAAGGTATACTGCAATCTTGGAGTGATTCTAATCTCATTGAAGTAGCCTGAACTCAGATTGACTGCCAAAAATTCATTTTTAAAAGTCACCTGGAACAAATTATATTTCCTCTAATAAGATTCTACTTGGAATGTAGGCTGGTATAATCTTCGCTCTTAAATCAAAGAGAAAAATATGATTAAAATCTGAGTTCCTCCTTATAAATCTAATCAATATTCACTTTAAATACCTTCCCAGTTTGGCCACTTTGATTGTTGATGCCAAACATATATAAATATGACAAAGATGAGAATGTGTGTAGAGATAAAGTATCAAGAAACTGTTCCAATAAAGTTTTGATTGTGATCTACTTTGTTGATTACTATTACATTCAGGTTAATAGAGGCGAGAATACAGATGCTTAGTCCAAATTTCCCCAACATATTTTAGATAAATTCAACATAGAAACATGATTGTAGAAATGAAGTTGATATTATTTTAATCACAGATTATGAGAAGCATATTCATTTATGACAACAGGAAGGGCAAATAACTCATACAAATCATACTAACAAAAGGATATGTATAAAGAAAAGCCAGATTTATAGAACAGAGGCATGTTTTATAATTGCTATGCTTTCTAAAGGAGAAATAAGGTAGTGAAGCAGGTGTATTATCAGATACTAAGTGTTTCCAGGACTACAAGATTATAGGCCTAGGCTCAGTAGAGGAAAAATATCACAAGCAGCTACTCCTTTTCCAAAAGGAACATTAACTCTTTGAAATCTGAAACTATTGACTAATTTTATGTCTTTTCTACAAATTCTGTTCTTACAGTTATTCATCTTAATGCAGATTGGGAATTCTGGGATTTGCAATCAATTCACTAATCATCTGAACAATTCTGACAGGAGAAGCTGTTGAAAAAACACTAATTCCATATGTATCCCTTGATTACTGTTAGTTTTTGTAAATGTTTACTAAGACAGATCTTTCATAGAAATGGGATGAATATTACCTCTGCAGTTAACTTTTGTCATACTGGTAGGCTGTTTTTAACACAAAAAGAACATTAAGAAAGCAAAAGATTACTTCTTTACAGCAGGAGGATTTTTCAGTAATCAGATAGCAAGAGTCCTTTTATCATGGGTTCTAAAAGAACACTATAAGAATCTGGATGAGAAATAACATAGAGAAATACCAGGAGAAAGCAGCCCAAGAATTAGATTTAGGCTGCCAGGACCCAACAATGATTCTGGACAGAATCAGCCTCAGGTTACCAGGAAACTCTGACCCAGACCAGCAGTTTCCTTTCCTCAGCTGTCAAAAAGAAAAAGGAAAAGAAAGAAAGAAAGAAAGAAAGAAAGAAAGAAAGAAAGAAAGAAAGAAAGAAAGAAAGAAAAAAAAAGAAAGAAAGAAAGAATCCTCATCTGAAGTTAGGCATGAAAAGACTGGAAGTGATTGGCTACATGAGGACACATGCAACTGGATTTGGCAAGACTATTCAGGAATAAATACCCTAAAAAGCGACAGACAGTTAGGGCAAACTATGCTCAGACAGCTTAGACACTGCAGGTTTTGGAAGACCCTAGACTTAGTAAAAGTTCCTGGAATATTAGTCTCTAACTAAAAGCTTTTGTGACCTCTCCTTCCATAACTCTGGACTCCAAAACTTCCTGGATTGATTTATATGACATTTCTCCTGTCTGCTTGTTTTTGATGTTGTCTTAGTGATCTATTTGCTTCTATGCATATGACACTTAGTCTGAATTTATTACAAGATTAACATGACAAATTTATCACAACTTTAATATAAAAAATTCTGATCATGAGTCCAGAACAATCTTTGAAGTTTTACAGTAAATTCATAGTAGACATGTTGTTGTTTTGTCACTTGAAATGGTGTATTGTGGCTCTCAGATTGCAATCATGACAAGCAGATCTATCATACATTTCACTATTTCTTTTGTATGCTAATCAGTTCGATTCAATTTAATCCATTTTATTTATGTCCAAAAAGCCTAAAAGCAAGTTACAAATATAAACTAAAGTGTTTGGCTAAAACAGTTTAAAAAGTAAAATGTTTAGTAAATATTGCATAATAATTTAAAGCACATTAATTTGCTAATTAAAGCCTTATTTTAAAGTTTTGCTGTCAGACCTGGGAAAAGGCAAGGCATTTAAATAGAAAATGAGCTTCTTACTTTGAAAAACATTTTGTTTTAATGTTTTGTTCTGCTTTTAGAAAAGGCAGATCAACAATAATTGCTTTTATAGATTTTAAAGCCTCTTTTGATTCTGTTAAAAGAATCAGACTTTGGGCTCCATTAGAGAATTTGGTTCCTGAGAGGTATCTTACATATCTAATACAAAATGGTACATTACAAGTGAAATAAATGCTAAACAGTTCTTCAAATGCTAATCCTTTACATAGCGTCACCAAACAGGGAAAGGTTAAAGTAGTTATATAAGTTTTGCATTTATTCAATAATAACTCTATTCCACCAAATTCCTGCACCAATATACAATTTTAAAAAAAGAATTGCACTTATATTTGCAATTCTTTTAAAACATAACTTTATATATTATGCAATTTATGAATCTACAGCAAAATTACAAATTTTGGAAAATTGCATTAAGTATCAGGAGGTAGGTCCTATATGTCTAATGTTGTCATATGTTTGATTTATCAGATATGGGTAGCTAGATGTCATTCTATGGAGTTCAAATCCTCCAGCAGGAACTGAATTCATGGATCTTTGCAATTCAGGTGAATTCAGGTGAGTATTCACAATATAGTAACTTTACTATATTCTAGGTTCCTATACTCAGTAGTCAGTGGTTACATGGAGGAATAAGAAGCTATCGGAATGATATATACCTTTTCAGGTCACACTTCAATTTTTTTAAAGCAGTTAGGTACATTATGTAATATCCCCATGTTCATAGTTTTACTTAAATTTACTTTTTCCACCGTCCTTTTAGTGGTAGTCATTTCTCTATTTCTGGAGAAAATGGAAAGTGTATGGAAATTAGGTAAAATATATCTGTCTGTTTAAATCAGTTTGTTTAAAAATCTAGACCAAATATAATTTTCCCATACCTAATGCTTATGCAAGAGAAATGTATAGTCAGCCTAAGACAAATCCTGAGATATGAACTGTGAAAGAGTTTTAGAAAAATAAATTGGGTTGGAACCCTGAAAAATAGAGTAAGAAAAATCCAATGAGCATGCATAGTACAGAATGCCGAATTATTCTTGAGATGGATGAATTGATAAATGAATGTAAACTGGAATAAATGGATCAAGAAGTCCTCCAAGATTTAAGTCTCACTTGTTTTCACAAATATTCAAAATACTTTCCACAGATGAATGAAAATCAATACCATTAAGAAAGAATACATGCAAACTAAGTGTAGCATCAGCTTTCCTCAAATGAAAACAAAATGGAGACTGTAGGATAGGATTAGGAATATAAGAATATTCCTGAAAGAACAAGAAGAAGCATATCTAATCACTAATTAGTGATACTAAGGTACAGGTAAACGTGTCCTCTGTCCAGCCATTTTCAACTCTAGGGGTGATGCTCATCTGTTTCTTAGCCAAGAAAGCCAGCATTGTCTGAATACATTTCTGTAGTCCATAACCAGCATGACTATATGCTAAGGTGCACTGAACTCTGTTACTTTCCCATCAAAGTGGTACCTATTTATTTAGTTGCATTTGCATGTTTTCGACCTCCTATGTGGACAGGAACTGGGGCAGTGTTTAGTAGTGAACTAGTGAATTTTGCTAGGGATATTTACTTCTTCCACCAATATTTCCATTAGACTGAGAACGGACATGAGTCCATTTCTGTTATATAACTCTGTATATAATGCTGAAGCAGCCAATTACTATGTTACATACAAGTACCAATATTCAGTGCTTTTCAGAAAATAAACCTGTTCAGTTAACTATCCATAATGCTCCTTGCCATTGTTAATTCTCATCCTGAGTGTAAGTAGCTTTGCATTGTAGGACAGAACTGATATGCTTAAATAGCTCTGAAACATGACCATTAGCTCCGTTTTGTGATAGGCTTCTAGTTTGGAAAGTAATACCCATTGAGAGTAGTACTAAAGGGGGTGAAAGACAGAAACAGAAGGTGAGTTCGTTGTATGAACCTGAGGAATTTAATTCTTCTAATGATTTCAATATCTCACTGAAAAAAGGGAGATGGTATTCTTCTCCCAGTACACTATCCCGCAAATCAAAATCTTGTACAATGATTAAAAAAACACAGTGAAAATCTACATAAATTGGTTTCTAACATGAGGTTTGGATTTACGATTAAATGTGTTATCAATCTCGGAGGATTGTTTAGAGGCTGTAATGGGATGGTAAGAGTTTCATAGACTGTTGGGAAGTATTTACTGTATTACTAAATGCAACTGAGAGATCTGGATTAGAAGGGTTGTAGGTCATCAGTAGGAATAATCAATGCAACTTCGATCCCTTTCTAGGCCTGAAACCTGAATTAAAAGGCTCCAGACAACTTTTTTTTACAACGATGTTCTGTAGTTTAAACTCCTGACAACTAGTCCTTAACTTTCCTTAAAAGAAAAGGTTAGAGGCAGAGTAGAAGTTGTCGAAAGCTCTGGAGAAAGCAGGGCTTATTGGGAAGTACTCCTTACTGATGGGGACAACTCCCTCTCTCAAAGAAGCATCTATTATTCTTTAAATCCAAGCATCTCCTTTGCCTTTGGCAACTTGATCAAGTCAGGTGGGGGAGATATCTAGCCTGCAAGTGGCTGAGCTCTTTCTACAGAGGACTTAGTCCACTTCTTTGGACTTCACATTCTCATATGGCATAATATTGTTCTGATCACTTCAATGAACTCTGTCCTGAATTTGGTGCACTTTGTTTTCAAAATGCTTTGCAAATAAATTACAACAGCCTCAGAGCAGTTTTTCTCAGATATTATTTCATAAAAGAGTCTGAGTCATTCTGCAAAGACTGCAATATTCATAAAAAGGTGGGGTAGCAATAGCAATAGCACTTAGACTTATATACTGATTTACAGTGCTTTACAGCCCTCTCTACATAATTTACAGACTCGGCATATTGCCCCCAACAATTTGGGTCCTCATTTTACCAACCTCAGGAAGATGGAAAGCTGAGTCAACCTTGAGCCTGGTGACATTTGAACTGCCAAATTGCAGGCAGCTGGCAGTCAGCAGAAGTAGCCTGCAGTACTGCACTCTAACCACTGCGCCACTGTGGCTCATTTAGAGAGTAAAGAAATATTTCAATTTTGCCATTCTAACAGCCAGGGTATAGGCCAGAATATGGACTCATATTTGTATGTAGTCATATTTTCCCTTCATTTTTCATCATTGGTACTCTAGACAACTCATCTGCTTGATTTCCTGAAACTCTTGTGTGAACCATAGAGTAGAGAGAATTATGGAGTAGAGAGTTGCCCTTGCCAACTATCAATTCCAGAAACTGAGGCATGTGAAGAATCAGGTAATGGCTAAATGAATTTGTATTTGTATTTATTTATTGGTTATTGTTGTTATTGTTATTGCTATTGCTATTGCTTTTGTTTAAGTCATTAATTTTATTTGTTAGATCTTAGCTTGTTTGTTAATTTGGCTAAACCAAAAGCACCATTAAAGATAAACACACTTTTATTTTCATACAAACAATAATACAGCATATACTAGAAAGCTTTGATACTTTTCTAAGTGACTATGACCAGAAGCAGAACTGGAGCTTGTATGCCTTGAGTCTCCTACATTGCAAGGCGAAGAAAGGAAAAGGCAAAACAAAGAAAAAAGCAAACTCAGTTTACAATGTGACATTGGAATATTTTAGATAAACCAATTCATGTGATCTTACTAGCATTTAGTATTTCCTATTCAATCAACCATAATAGCCATACTATCTGTGAGACAATGCCAGTGAAGAGAATAACCATTTTGTTTACTGGGCCAGATGTTCTTGACTGATTCTTCTCCCTGTCACCACTCAGGGTCAATTCTGCTTGTTGCAAATGCTGAAAGGGCATTTTCAGTAGCTCAAATGTGGGGAGGGGCAGCATTTTAAGAGTCCTGGTGTTGCAGTGGTTAGAATGCAGTAGTGCAGGCTACTTCTGCTGACTGCCGTCTGCCTACAATTTGGCAGTTCGAATGTCACCAGGCTCAAGGTTGACTCAGCTTTCCATCCTTTTGAAGTTGGTAAAATGAGGACCCAGATTGTTGGGGACAACATGCTGACTTTGTAAACTGCTTAGAGAGGGCTGTAAAGCACTGTGAAGAGGTATATAACTCTAAGTGCTATTGCTATCTTAGAGGTTTGTTAGTGAATGCAGCTCACATGTGTGGTGGAAGGTTGCCTTTTACTACCATTACAGCCATCACATCTTTTCTACAGTGCTTTATGTCTTATTCCACCTCATTATCTTATGAGCCTGTAAGAAAACTTGTATAATTTTTTTTTAAATAGAGAGCCAGAATTTTTAAAGAACTTTAGAAATCACCACTAAAGCAAAAGCAGTAATTCTGGAGGGAAATATTTCTTTGATAAATTTCGAGAAGAGAGGGAGTTAAATCTGTTTTGTATTTGATTTCCACAATAAGGCGATCATGAAGAAAGTGTTCCTCTTCCTAGAAGAGCTCAATTTTTCAAGTGAAAATATAGTCTTAATTATATATTAGAAGTGCAGCATTGCACTTTGTAGGCAGGAAAAAAAAGATGGTTTGGAAACTGTTCAAGTATATACTAACAGACTTTCTTTTCTTAGTTTACAGGCTGCTTTATTGTTTGCCCTATCAAGCTTTGTTGTCTCTTTCATATCAGGCATGTATCTCCTTAAAAAATAAAAATATTTTATGGGTACACAGACGCATACACATGACAAAAAACCAAAATGCTAATCACTAAAATTCATGGAAGCAAAAACCTGTAACTTCTCTGTTACACGCTTTTCTGATTCATATACCAAATGAAGAGGGCAAGTTCAGCCTGAGAATGTTATTTAGTGGCATAGTTGACAAAAATATAATCGTAAAGATGGTAGGTTGTTAATAGCAAACATGGTTATCGTTGTTTAGATCTGAAGGCATAAACTGGGTACTTTAGAAAGAAAACATTTATGGAAGATTAACAGGATATGGTGAGCAGAAAAAATCTTGCTTTGGCTAAGAAACCCCCCCCATACAAATGGTTGTAGTCCTAAAATAATTTAATATAAACTTTCCTATTGGAGTATGCCACCATCAACAGAGCTGTCTCTTGACACTTAAAGTAATGCAGTGAAGACACAACATAAGACAGCATAATAATAGAACTGGTTTTCCCTTTTAGAAGAGTTGCTCTGTACAAGTTGGAGTATCGCAAGGAGTATTAGACCTCCTTTTGCAAAGGAGATGATAATGTCTGAAATTTTTTAATACAGATTAGCATATAGCAAATTAATTACTTTGAAAAGCAATAAAATCCAGGCTGCATACTCCTTTCTTTTGCTTTGATGGGATCCCTACTTCATGTGATTAAAAAAACCACAATACTTTTCTGAAATATTTCTTTGAGTTCTAATGCAAAATTACATTTGACATTTCAGTTGGCTGACGATCTTTTGTAAAAGCTTACTGTGCTATAAGTTTAACCTATGTAGTCAGAAGTAGATTTTTAAATGGATCTCCTCAAGAGATTGCATCTGCCCTAATTGCAGTGCTATTTTTATATAAATATACTTTTATAGGATGTGTGCTTGTTTACAATCATATTTTCAACTGTATTTATTTTGCAATAACTAAGAGAAAGGTTGTATATAAACATACCTCCTGAGGGGTTATGACTATGGAATCTCCTATATTCCTTCCCTACCTCCCTACATAACCACAAATTGTCAGTATGATACTTGTGGTACATTAGTGTCTCTATGTGTGTGTGATAAATGTGTGATGTAAACCTATCAACAGTTGTTCATCACGATCCTATTTATTGTCTCCAGCTTCAAACTAAATATTTCTAAGTATCAGTTCCCAGAAAATATCAGCAAGAGGATGCTATTCAACTCCTATTCTGTTCCTAGGGTTTTCTTACACATATGGCTAGCCATTCCTTTGATTTGATCAGCCCAACTATTGTTCAGCAAAAGAGAGCTCTGGTCACTCAACAGACTGGTAGTCTGTTATTAACATCTGCTGCTTGCAATTATTGCAAGTTCGAGTCCCACCAGGCTCAAGGTCAACTCAGCCTACCATCCTTTCTAAGGTGGGTAAAATGAGGACCCGG
>JANHZT010009039.1:197228-212430 GCA_032468215.1 Stegonotus admiraltiensis | reverse complement strand
TGTGTGTCCAGGAGGATGCCCAGATTGCGAGCCCTCTCCGTGGGGGCCAATGACTCGCCTCCAATAGCCAGTGATGGTACCAACTGACTATATCGGGATGCTGGAAACCACAGCCATTCAGTCTTGGACGGGTTGAGCCTGAGCCTGTTCCTCCCCATCCAGATCCCATCCAGATATTATTGTTGTTGTTGTTGTTGTTGTTGTTGTTGTTGTTATTCACAGTCATTTTACTTCTGTTTGCAGGGTTTCCCCCCCCCCTAATTCTGTGATTTTCTCCAGTTCTTTCTCTTCTGTTCTGCTGTTTATGGGTACTTCCACACCCACTATCCAGACCATTTAGCAATTGCTAAATTGCTGCAAGGGAAGCTTCTAAAGCTTTAAAATAGTGAGTCTGCAGACAATGTTAAATGGATCACCGGTGCTATTTGGAGAATTGGTAAGATGATTGGAAGTGGAATGGAGACCTTGATACCCTCCCTTTGGAACTCAGTTTGTTGTTCACTAATGAGGCAGTTGAACAAAGATCTGGTTTGGTGAAGTCATTAGAGTTGAAGTCCAATGTATCTGGGAATTATCAAGTTTTAGAAGACTAAAATAGTTAGAAAATCAGTAAATAAATAAATAAAACTTTCTCTACAAGGAATGTAGATAATGAGGAAGAACTTGGTTTAATTAATGTTCCAGTAAGAATCCACAAGTCTGAAATGTACAGATCAGTGTACAACCCAGGAAAAAAACTATTGTTTGGTGTTTGTAGGTTGTAATGCAATTCTCTTATTAAAAATTCAGTCCTTACTAGAGGAAAATATATTACATGCTCTTCCATATAAAATTGTATTTTTTATGTTAGGAAAATGGATATGAAAATGAATACAGATGTTATATTTTAAAAAAGAAATTACAAAGTGATGCTGAAACCTTATAGAACAAATTTCATTTGAGAAAATGGAAAGTGGAGAGAAAATGGCTGAGTTGTCCAGTTTTAATGGTGCATCACCCTTATTTGCATATGCATACGGCAAAGGTGAAAAAGGTCAAAGAGACATCTGCCATGCAATGGGAATTCTTCATCTCATTGCCTGAAGGAATCCTGAATAGGAGATGAAACTTTTTATTAGAGATATTCTTGTCATCCCCAAGGGATATTTTCTTAAAAGATTCAGCAAAACCTGTAATTATGACCTGGATCCAAACAATCCCTGAGACGATCTCTTTGCTAGAACTGCTGCTGCTGTGGATGTTTTGTTTCTCCAGGGGGAAATAGTTAACTTTTCAGTTAATAGTCTTTCTCTCTCTGTGTGTGTCTCTCCCTCTCTCTGAATGTGTCTCTCTCCCCCCCTCTATCTTTTTCTCTCTCTCTCCCCTCTCCCTCTTTATTTTCTCTCTCTCTCATTTTCTCTGTCTCTCCCTCATTTCTCTCTCTCTCATTCTCTCTCTCTCTCTGTGTTGGTTGTCATATCAAAGGGACATTAACAAATACTATAATCAAGGAAAAATCTTTTCTATACTTTTTGTTATGTTTTTTTTCTTGTAAAGACAGTTATGAATTTTAAATCAGTTTCTATAAACCTAGAGAACCTAGAGAAAGTTAAAAGAACAACTGCAGTGACAAATCGAAAAGATGTACATTTACAGCAATGCATAAACCAGAATTACAGGCAACCAGAAAGAAGTTGTCTGTAATTAAATCCCAGTCTTATCATTCAGGCAGGACTGAAGACTGATTACTTTTTATTATTGCCTTGCCTATAGAATTAATTATCAAACTATAAAATCAGTATAAATAATTAAAAGCAAATATTGTTTCTAAACTGTGTTGTAATTTAAATCAACATAGTTTATGTGGTACCTACATTGCTGCACTATTGTTCACAGTGACTACTTCACTTTAAAAATGCACGTCTCTGCTTATGTTTTTCATGAGTGGAATGCCCATAATTCAAAAATTTGTTAAATGAACAATTGTAACAGTTGTAGTAAATCAAGAATTTGTCCACTAAATTCAGTTTTGTCTACTCTAATAATATATATGTTGAGTATGAGGCTTTTGCACCTTTATAATCAAAATATTTTATATCTATTGAGATTTGGCAAGAACAATTGGCAGATAGAAATTTCATAGTGAAATAAAATAAAATAATAAAAAATAAAATAATGATCTACCATGTTGGACCATGGTAGACAGGTACTTTGGGGGGAAAATAACTTAATTTAAAAGTAGTAATAATCTCTTGCTTATTAGCACACCATACTTTTCATGACATTGAAAAATGGCCACAGATTTGACATTTGTGAGGTAATATACCTTTTCTGTCTCTAGGTCTTGGGTTTCATGTGATACTACAAGGATTGTCCCAGTTGATTCACAAGCTACTGTTTTCTATGAAGAGTCTCATGACTTGTTTTGATGAAAGGTAGGCTAGTAATATAAGCAAAGCTAACCTCTTTCTGAACAGAACTTCGAAGTTGTGGCTTGCTTGTAGTACTCTATGTTAATTAGTAGATGCAACAGAAGTAGGCTGAAACAATGAATGTAATGGTGAAGACAAAGTCATCTGATAGAAAAACATGCTGGCACTGGTATTCCTAGTTTTTCTCCTTGTTGTTTTTAAAACCAGTAATGTTTGACTGGGACTCTTAAGTATCAACTTGTCCTAGTACCCTTATTGCTGAGATGGTTATCCATACTCCAATAATGCATAATTTAAAAGTAATGTTTGGCATGAAAGATACATGCGGGAGCAATCAGCCTTGAACTGATATTTAGAGTGCCAAGAGTTGAGTTGAATTCTCAGTTGTAATGGCAGGGCCAGCACAGAACTCTGTTGCACAATTAGCAGAAGATAGAGCAACATAAAGGCATTTGGTTGTTCATGTTAAAGAATCTGAGGACAGAAATGAAGCTATGAATGAAGTCAACAGAATATTAGTTTTGGCACTTCAAAACAGCTCTAATAGACATTACATTTAATGAGGTGATAAAACCCAGCCATTGCTCATGTCAGTGTTAGAAAGTCCATCACACACTCCACCCCTAAGCCTTTTCCATATATAAAAATAAAGTTGCAACATTCTACATTATCTATAGTATAACCATCCCAGATGAGGCTAAAAATCCATTGAATCTGTGAAGTGCTTCAAAAGGCTACAAAGCACTTTGAAGCCACCTGCTTTGATTTACTGCATCAAAGTGTTTCCAGGCTTTGATTTGTAAATCTGTTGATTTGACTAATTTTGGCTGAAGTACCCTTTCCAAACATGGTAGAGCCACATCTTCTTACTAGAGGCTTATGAGAAAAGAGTGCTATTCCATTTATGTTCACTTTGTTAATGTTGTATAAGTTTTTCCATAGTGGAGAAAAATGCTGGAGTAGTTAGTGCTTTGATCTGTTTCAGATCAATATTCTAACATTCTTATTAATATATTTTTGTTATCATTTTCCAATTTTTGAAAGAGAAAGATACTTTGTGTCTTTGAAATGAACCCTTGAGATTTATTTTACATATTTTTGGTGGTATTGCTAATCTTACTTTGTTGATACAAGATTATGAAGATAATAATTGTCTTCTAATAAAACTTCTGGACCAGAAAGAGAGGGAAAGAAACAACCAGAAATGCTCTTATGATGTGTTCCCTTGAGATATAATAGAAATATGGGAAGCCAAGAGACTAAAGAATACCAGAGAGACTATTGCACAAGAAGAAACATTATACACATCACCCCTTACTTTTAAACAGAAATCATTAAACGGTCCTAAAATTCTATTTATTACAATGTCTTCTCCTTTGGGGAGGGGAATTAAAAAACAATCTCACTGAATGAAATGATTGGGGGGGGGAAACAAAGACCTTTTGGGGGAAGGGTCACAATACATGATCTATATTTTATTTATCTTCTTTCTAACTCTAAAGTCCTGTAAAAAAATGACTTCTATCCATGTGGGTGCTAAGAGCCAACAACCTGATGGTCAATCAATTAAAAAAGTAGATCTGAAAAGTCAAGACAAAAAAAGTAAATTGTGATTATTAAGAAAATTCTAAAATGAAAAAGGGCAGGTGATGAATATGTTTTTTGCTGTATTTGTTGTATTTATTTCAAAACTAGTAATGTTATCCAAATTCCACTAGAATTAAGGGTAGTTCAATCCTTTCTTTCTTTTTATCTTCTTATTCAAGACTGCAATTACTCTATACCAACTTGTAGGACAGATTAATAATTGGGTGGTAGATATGTCATATATGGGAACTGAATAAAAACACAATTAATTTATGGATACATACTTCCCATTGTCCTTTAGAACTGACTATTTTTCCGAGGTTATTAAATTCCAAAATTTCTATTAGTTTAGATAATGGGTGTGTGTATGAAGAATTCATAGATGAACATCTCATTCAGACTGCTCAATTCCAGAAATAGATGGAGATTCCAATTTTTATATAGTAATTTGGTTAAGCCAAACAACAAATGATTGATTTCCGGGGAGTCTGAGCTCCTGTTTCAAGCCAACTGGTAATAGGTTTGCATACAGAAATCTTTCCAGATCCAAAGAAATGGACATTTAGGACAGATAGGCACTTTTATTAGATCCCAACTAAGACTTGTAGTATTCAGATATATTTATGGAAACATAAAGTCCCAGATATTTAATGCAATCAGTACAAATCATAAAACTCAACTCTTTACATATTTGGGTTGAATATCTACCTGGTATGAAATTGATCAATGTCATGTTGATCTCCCTTATTACCCAATCAATATAACTATGTATATATAAAACAAAAACCTGATTATTATTTGCTTCTAAATCTAACAAAGGTCTGCCCATTGCCATTTACTTGGTGCTGTTGCTTGGTACTTAAACAAGAACTTAACATCTTTTTACTTCAGTCTATTTAATGACAATTTCTTCTTATCAGTATAAAAATCACCCAACTGTAACATAGCTAAAATAATTGCAATATAAGTTTGTTCCATTTGATTTTTACATAAACAAACATTCTTTAACGAAATTTTCTAACTGTTCATATAAAATAGTATTTTTAAAATTTTTCCTTTAGCTGCAGGCAGTAACATAACCTCTCATGTATGCCTGGTAAGTATTCCATATAGTCTGTAAAGTGGATACTGTTATTGTTGTTAGTTGCAAAGTTGTGTCCGACCCATCGTGATCCATGGGCAACTTCCTCCAGGCCTTCCTGTTCTCTACCATCCTCTAGAGTCTATTTAAGCTCTTGCCTACTTCTTTGGTGACTCCATCTAGCCACCTCGTTCTCTGTCGTCCCCTTCTTCTTTTGCCCTCAATGTTTCCCAGCATTAGGCTCTTTTCCAGTGAGTCCTTCCTTCTCATTAGGTGGCCAAAGTATTTGAGTTTCATCTTCAGGGTCTGGCCTTCTAAAGAGCAGTCAGGGTTGATCTCCTCTAGGACTGACTGGTTTCATCACCTTGCAGTCCAAGGGACTCCAGCACCATAGTTCAAAGGCCTCAATTCTTTGGCACTTAGCCTTTCTTATGGTCCAACTTTCGCAGCCATACATTGAAACTGGGAAAACCATAGCCTTGACTATACTTTGTTGGCAGGGTGATGTCAGGGTGATGTTTTGTTGGCAGGGTGATGCTTTTTAGTAAGCTATCTAGATAGTGGATGATTTGTGTTTTTCATAAATTGTAAAGTTAATTATATAATACAACTAAAAAGCTGTCCTAGATAAATATTAAAATACCATCTATCATAGGATAGCTTGACATTTTTTAATTGAGAGATTAATACAATTGGAGCATAACTGGATATGACAGTAGAATAAGTAGAAGAATATAAAACCTATTTCAATTGAGAATTTTATTTATATTGAGAAATATAAATGAATAATATAATAATACCTTTTTACTAGTGTAAGAATACATGTATATTTGTATATTTCCTATCAGAAGGATGAAGTTTATACCAAGCATCAATCAAATTAAGCTTTTGTGAATAAGCCAGCAACATTTTCCAATTCTGATTATAAATGTATTTTACAGGGAAGAATATTCTTACTGAAAACAAAATGCATCACTTTATTCATATTGACTCCTATGTCTAAATGATCAAATTGGATACTTTGAAGTCCTGTGAGCATTTATAAAATAAATTAGGATAATTTTTATGGACCCATAAAAATTGACAAAGATCAAATGAATACCAAATATCCTCAGATTAATAATAATGAAGTGTCCACAGAAATCAATATATTCTTGTGTCACTATCTTAATAACATCTTTACTCAGATCATAACTCCAACAGGCTTCATGCTATTGCCACAGATATACCTAGTCAAACAATTTCTGACAATTTCGTGGTGGGTGGAAGGTGATATGTAATGTAGATTTTGTGGAAATCTCACATTTTACATCAGCTTAACCCATCCAAAATCTTTTACTTTTGAGAGTATCTGTTAACATCAATATATAAAGAATTTAAAATTGAAATAAATGTGCAAATGAAGCAAAGATAATAAACCAGTTTCTGAGGGAATAAATGACACTATTATAAATATAAATATACCAATCTACTATATATAAGTCTAAACCAATAATAAACAGGTAATCAAATCAGTGACTAAAAAAAGATAAATCTAAAATTAAAAAATAAAATAGCAGAACTTAAACAAAATCTGGGAAAATAGATTCAGCAGTCCTCAGCCTAGGTTAATGGGATCCATCTGTTAGTGTTTTAACCTTCTCCAATGCTTGTTGAAATTTTTGGAATTGTTCCTGCATTCTTATCTTAATTTGTTTCTAATAATTTCATTCATCAAAGTTGGTAGCATTCCTGTCCAACGTACCAATGTCTCTATGAATATTAGCCCTCTCTTAAAATCATTTCCCATAGTTCATCTCCATAAGATTGATTGCAAATTTTCCATCAATTGGAAAATAAGATTTAAAAAGAGCCCCAGCCCTGACCTGAATTATACCAGTAAATGCAAGAAGCTTTCCAGTGTATCACTAATCTCAACTGCAGAAATAGTTTTATCTTGAGGTTTTACTATCAAGAATTATTTTCTAAAGATGTGGGAACTGGAACAATCTTCCTCAACTAGAGAAGGACTTCTTCTCTAAGGAGTTTGTTTATTTGTGCCAGAAGCATCACAATTAAAATAAGGCATATTTCATTCTATAAGGAGTGAAAGTGCACTTTATAAGTTTAAAACAAAAGTAGAAAGTGACTCATCAAAATACCAATACAATTGAAGCAGTTGATAAAGGAAGTAGAAAAAGAAGCAAACAGACAGCTACATAAGCCTCCTTGCCACTGGAAGACCTATAAAAATAAATTAAGTATACAGTATATTACAATAAAAAGTATACCCTCCTTCTCCACCACCAATTTTAATCTGTGTAAAGAGTTTCCAGATTTGAATTTTTCTAAAGGCGTTACATTTTTTTAAAAAAATGTGTTTTTTTTTAATGTTGTAAACTGTGTTTTCTAAGTTTGCAATAGTACCTTATATAATACATTAAAGTCGGAAAGTGAAAACAGAATGTATTGGATGTAATTCAATAAGAAAAGTTATAGTTTATTTAATCTTGAAGAGGAATATTTGGAATTCATGAAGAAAATAATTCAACAATATATTTACATCCCTGAATGGTATTGAAGTTTTGAGCGCTTGCTTAATAACTACTAAACCTTGACCTAGAAATATGCTTCAGATTTGACATGTAACTCTGATTTGTTATTGCTTACAGTTCAGGGTTAAGGATGATATTTTGGAATTATTGTGGCTTTTAGTAATTCTGGGACATTAATATTTAATGAATTGAACATGGTGATTAGGATCCTGGTGGCCAGAAGGCAGGTCAAGATCTACTGAGAGTTCTCTTTATGATTTGCAGCTGGATGAAGATATTTTTTAAATTCCCAATTGTTTAAAATTACAAGAGCAAATAGATTGTTTCCTGTTATTCAATTATATTACAAACAAAAAGAGAGCTTGAAACTGGATGGGGGAGAATAGACTGGCAATCCAAAGCTTTTTTTGTGCAAGAGTTATGAACTCATTTCATTAATTGCAAATGTGTATTTCAAAAAATAAATCTGTACTTAGAAATCTCAGGATTCTAGCAACACAAAATAAGCCATATAAGCCTAAATTCTGGTTGCCACTGGTTCAGATGCCTTGATCTTCTGGCATAATTAAAGTTTTCTGTATAATTGAGAGATGGTGCTCAGATTTGCATAAATCCTTATTCGGGGGACAGTAAGCTGGTATTGGAGAAAACAGACGTCTCGCACTTTGCTATCAGGAGTACATTGGTTAATTAGTACAAGGACTGAAATCTGTTCATATATTGATGCAAACATTTCTAGTGAACCAAAAGTTAAAGAAAACAGAAGTAATCACAGCACGCTATTAAATATACATATATTAAAGGGGGAAAAACCCCTTTAGAGCAAAATAGAGCTGCTTGTATAATAGAGCTGTAAAAAAAGCAACTTTGTGTGGGGCACTAAGTTAGCAGAATTTTTAATTAACCAGAATAATACTTGGTCATATTATGATATGTAATATTTTAAGAAGATATAGGATGAACCTAGAATAAAATGGGATTATAAAATCTAGAAAGCACATCCTATTAAGAGGTATTGAAGAGGTATTGGCTTCCTTTTTCTTTCTTCTCCCTCTCTCAGGTCTGATAGGAAGATTTTCATAGCAGGGTGACCTTGATGTTCTCTTCAGATGCTTACTCCTTCCCTCCATTAGGCATCACAGCCTCCCTATCCATCTTTCCAGACAAACTGTCAACTTCATGCTGTCCTGCCTGGAGGTTTCTGTGTAGCCTCAGAAACCATTTCCTATAACATCAGGCAAAAATTTCTAGGGAGAGGTGCTGCTTGGCACAGGAAGCTTCTAAGTGTCAACTACATGGTCTGACCATTGCTGCTGGAAGATCTAACTGGATGGGTTAAGGGCAATCATGAGGCTGCTACTGGCAGGTCTCTCATCTTTCTGTAGCATTTGTTATGGCCTATTTCAGCAACTTTCAAAATATGAGATGAGGAACCCTAAGGGTCCCAATACACTTTCAGCAAGTCCACAGCATCAAGTAAATATTTTAATATTTCTCAGTTTTATACAGTAACTACCAATAAATATAACCACATAAACCAATGCTCTGTGGGTTCCTCAGTCAGTTTTTAATAATGTAAAAAGATCCTGAGACCAAACTGTCTGACAATTGCTGTCTTAACTTTGTGTCTGGACAATACTGTCAGTGTCATAAAATACACAGTAGCTGCATATGCAAGAATGAAGTTGATATAGAACAGGAGTCTCCAAACTTGGCAACTTCAAAATTTGTGAACTTCAACTCCCAGAATTCTCCAGCATGGCCGGCTGAGGAATTCTGGGACTTGAAAACCACAAGTCTTCAAGTTGGTATAGAAGATAAAAAGGATGCTGCAAGAACTCAGCATGTAGCCACATGAAGAACAAATCTGACTCAGGAGGTAGTTTCATTAAGCAATGTCAACCATCTGAACTAGGTATTAAATCTCTTGTTACTTCTCAAAGCATTTCATACTGTGATAAAAGTAAGAATGCATCTATTTAGAATAATTATATTAGGATAGTCTATAGAACTTGTGAGAATAATCAAGAAATGCCCAGCCAGGTGTGCTTATATAGGAGAAATTCAAGACCAGACATTGAAAGAGTCTAATTCAATGTCTGCTAAGTTTAATTCCTTTTTATTGTTCCTTGTCAGCACTCCTCAGTGGCTTTACAGAATCACACTTCATTGCCCTGTTTTGCTTCTTGCCTTTCTTGAGGAGAAATATACAGCACAACTGTGGATGCTTAATTAGATCATATGAAATCTTTGTACCATGGATTTGCAAACAAGTCAAAAACAATTTATAAACATGCAAGACATCATGGATTGGATTAGTGCAAATTAATTCATAAATAACCATACTTTTAAAATTGGTGGCAATTAGTACAGAATGATGCCTTTGTTGACTCCCAAACCACAATTTTACGGCCTTCGTGAGCATTATAAATTTCAGCAGAGCTTCTTGACATATCTCATTCCACTACCAAGCAAATCCCAGGTTCATTTGTCTCTTGACTATGCAATAGAAAAAAGATTACATAAATAGGCTTCTTACAATCATTGCAAACAGCTTGCCTCAGGCAAAAGGTTTAAATCAAGTGTGTCTCTAGGTATGCTTGCAAGAAACATTTAGACGTACTGTGATTTGGCACAGAGCAGGTGTGAGCTGGGGGAGAATGCTGCAGTGCAGGCCTGAACCTGAAATAGAGTGCTGGATAGTAGACAGGGCAAGAGGCTGAGAAGGATCCTCTCTAGTAGCCTTACAATGAAGGAGAATTAACTCATACAGTGTTGGGAAACACCCAACCGAGAAGGGAGGAGGGCTCAAGCTAGAGTTCAGTTAGTCTGGAGTCATTATGCAATTGTAAAAAAGCTGGACCATCAGCCCCCACCCACCTCGGTTTCTTCAGTCTCTATTTATTTGTTCCCAAGGAAAGACTGTTATTCTTGGGAAATTCCTGTTTCATAGACAGCACATAATAAAATAACTAGCTTGAACTCTGCACATGTGGGTCTGGTTGTTTGCGCCTGAGATTAATCTCCCCAGTCTTGACTCCTGGGGAAAGAAAAAAGAAAACATGATGATGACGGACCCTCAGGCAGAAGCAGTTATGACATCAAAATGGAATACAACAGAATTGAGGAACCTGGAAGTGATGGTGCTCCAATTATTTCAGCAAATTTAAAACATGCTGCTACCAGCAACTACAGTTTCTAGCTTCCACCCAGAACCTACTCTCAAATGTATCCTCTATAGCCAGGCTCTACAACAGTATTTGTTCTAACCTACTTAACAGAGATGTTCAACTAATGGAATTAAATCAGAGGTGAAATCTGAACTGGTTTACTACCAGTTTGGCACTGCATGCCAAATGTGCGCTGCACACGTGTGTGCAGAGTGTGCACCAATCACCAAATGCGAGGTGCACATGTACATGCAGTACACACCAAAAGGAGGCATGGGATAAATAGAACAGCGCGGGGGGGGTAGTCAGCTGTGGCGTGCGATCTTCAGAGCCTTTTGTTTTACTTTTAAAAGCAATTTTTCAACCTATTCGTTGAATAGGTTGTAAAAAATGCTTTAAAAAAGTAAAACAAAAGGCTCTGATGATTGCGCGGCACAGCTGTGATTGTTGAAGTCTTTTTTTTACTTTTTTAAAGCATTTTTTACTGCTGGTTATGGAGAACCAGTAGTAAAAAATGCCTAAAAAGAAAAAAAAAGTTCTGACGATCAGCTGAACAAAATACGATCTTCAGAACTTTTTTCTTTTTTACTTTTTTAAGCATTTTTAACCACAGGTCCCAGAGAACCGGTAGTGAAAAAAATGCTAAAAAAGTAAAAAAAAAAAAGTTCCGATGATTGCCCATCACTCAGCTGATCATCGGAACTTTTTTTTTTTTACTACCAGTTCGGCAAACCAGTTGCCTTTTTACTACCCGTTCGGGTGAACTGGACCAAACTGGTAGCATTTCACCCTTGAATTAAACCAGGCATCAATGAGATTCATAAACAAATCAATAGAATCAAATAAAATCTAATGAATGACTTATTAAAAGACAGAACTCAAAAATAGAACTGAAATCACCAGTTCTCACACTAGGTTCTGGTTTTTCCTACCCTGTGTAATGTATGTCTGATCCACGTGGAGCCACTATTTTTTTTGTTTTGTTTTGTTTTGAGAAAAAAAAGTAACCAAGAAGGCAGTTACTCAAGTCTGCCAAGATGACTAGAGTTTTAGAAGAGAAGGAAACATAATTGCAAAAAAACTGTGTTCCTAACTTATGGTTAATCAAAATATTACTTGCACAATAGCAAATATTTTTGCCTTCTATGTGCCTAAACATAATATACCTATTTCTGAATTATTCTTTTGTAGTATTGGAGGTGGCTTGTCTAAAGATTAGCCAACCCAACATGTTTGACTTTGCATTCACACAAACAAGTGGATGTGTTTTGTTTCACCTTCATTATGTGTCATCCTGGCAGAGGTTACTGGAAGCTGTATTTCAGCTATATGTGAAAATCCCTAGACTTCCTGTCAAGCAGTTACCAGGTAGCCTTAAGCACAATAAAAGAATAATGGGTTTAAAAGTGCTTCACACTTTACAGTGTCATCTGTACCTACCAATATTGCCCAATAAACAATAGAGGAAGGTAACAGTGCTATGAGAATGGATCTCCTTCCAGCACTTTTTATTCCCAGGCTGCCAGGAACATATCTGGCTTTATATAATTATTCCCAGGAAAGCAGGCAAGTGTTTGCTGACTTTAATCCTTTCTAGGAGAAGTTGCTTTTTCAGGCTGGTTAATTGCCGAGGATTCCATTATGTGGAAAGGCCCAGACATACTCTTCAGAGAAAACATGTTAGGGTTGAAATTTTCAGTATGCAGTCAATTTTACCACTTTTTTTTACTATGGACTGGATCATTTTGAAAAATGCCTGCCAATATTTAGGGTTTATCTGAAACTAACCCATATGTTAAAAGGAAAATTCTATATAGTCATATCCCAATATTCTGGAATTATTACTGGCAATCCTTCAAAGTCCCAACTGTATGCTCATTTTGCAAGCTAAGGCTACACTTAAAAATATAAGAGGTGGGACTTTCACAATTTTAACCTACTGATTAGCAATCTCCTTGGAATCCTATAGATTGTAGGCTTCAGTGGCTATCATCCTATAGATTCTAGACTTTTCTGTTGGGATAATCTTTATATTAGGTTTAGAGAGTGCTGAAGCTACTATTAAACAAAGAATTTAACTGAATAATGATAAATGAAATTTATATTCAATGATATATAATTGAAATTTTCAAAAGTGATAATAAGAATCATTACAAAGTAAAATAGAACAAAGGAAAGGAAAGGGAAGGAGAAATAATAGCAAAAGCTAAGAGTGAAATAAAAGACATAAAGCAGAAGTAGAAAAGAGGTAAAGAAAGATATAAATGTGACTTCTGATCTTCAAAGCAAATATAAGAACAAATATATTTTAAACTTTTCTAAAATTGCATCATGGTACTCTTCTTTCTGTAATATATCCTGTCTAATTGTCAAACCATAAATCACAATTTCCTTTTTAATCTGTATGCAGAATATCCATAAGAGCTTCCAGTCACCAATAACTGTATAAATTGCCTTTCACTAATCAAATAAATCAGTTTGTCCATCTCAGCAAGTTCTCTTAATTTCACCAACCTTTCTTCCATGGGGAGTAATGTCAAATCTTTCAATCTTTATGAATATAGTAATCTCGCTACCGTAATCCTATATTGAAATAATCTTCCATGAATTTTTTCTAACTATTTATCTAGCAATCATAGAAGGTAACATTCTCACCTCAAGTAAATATTAACCTTTAAAATCTTCTGTATAAATGTATAAATGTATACATTGGAATTTATATTTTAGCATTTTTATATATTCACCAAGCATTACAAAATATTTGTTCATGTTGTTCACAATTCAACATATATTTGAAATGCCTTTATACATTCTGTATAATTTCTCTGGCATCATATATGAAAGATACATCAACGATACATATAATAATTATCTTTTAATGAAAATTTCAATCCTTTTAATGAAACCTTTTCCAATTGATCTGTGTGTTATAACTAAAATTCTTAGCCCATTTTATCATACATTCTTTAATCTAATCTTCCTGTAGCTGAAATTATCACAAAAAAGTATGCATTTTATCAAGTACATCATTATCACCACACAATTGTTTTTCAAATTTATTCTTACTTTGCTCCAGACCATAATTCTTTTTATCCATTTAAAATCTTTCTGATATCTGCCATTGATAGCACTCTTGATTTAATTTTATATTCCCCTTGATAATTTGCCAATAATTCCTGGTATATTAACCATTTCTCTTTGCCTGCTGTTTCCTTTCTGTAAAATGGTTTTTACATAGTTTTTTCTCTAGACTGTGGCTTTATATCTATTCCATATCCCCAACATGACACATCTAATAAAATCTAATAAAATTAATAGTAACTGAAGTTAAACTAAAAACAACAAGCATTATATTTTGGATTGAATATTGTCTTTAAAATAAAAATTTAAATGATTTACCATACTCTACATGATGTAGATTTTCAAATGATTAGGATTATGGACACAGCTAAATTGTCAAAATCAATAATTTTTCAAAGTATATCAGCTATGTCAGATTTATTATACGTTCTGTCTTTTCATTTGTATAGACAATTTTTTAAAATTTTGTCCAGCACTGTTGATATACCTCATCTCGCACATTATAAACATTTTATTATTGTAAGCAATGTGTCTTTCATTTATATTCAAATTCTGGGTTTAAATTCTGGATTATCTGATAGGTCAAGGTTGATTTTTTTCTATCAAATTTTCTGAATAATGTCAAGAAAGATGTCAAGAAAGATGTGGAAGATTTAAAAGATGCTATAGAATTAGTAGACATAGAACTAATCGTTTTGTGGAAATAAGTTTGTGATGAAAGATACAAAAGACTGTGTAGATCATGCATCATGAAAAAACTTCAGTAGACATTTTATAATACCAATTATGGAAACATAATTGTGCAATTTAAATACAAAATGTAGAATGTAATACCCATGACCATGCTGTACTCAATGACCATTCACTGATGAATGGTCACAGAATACAAATTCTTCCATGTCTTCTTGCAAAACAAATCTTTGAGAATTAGCTCTCATTTGGGGAGGGGATGTTTGGTGACTCCTTGTTAATGACACTTCTTTTTCCTTCCCAGTTTAGCTAACAATTTCATTAGCTCCATTACTTTTTGTTTACTAATTAAATAATAAATCTCAAATCCAGTCTTTCTACTGTTTCTTTTAATTTTACTTCCAGGTGCAACCACACACATTCTTCCCCCCTCCCCCCACTCCATTTTTTTGCTACTTAGGTCTTGGAAATGGAAGGACTTTTTTTTTGTAATTGAAAAGTTTTACAGAAAAGAAAAGAAAAAAAAATTCCCCCTTACTCTAGTCCATCCAATCCCCCATTAATATAATCAATTTGTAATTCCATTGTATTATTTTAGCATATAGAGATTTATAAAATTTTTGTTGCTGTTGGTTAGGTGCATATACA
>JANHZT010009039.1:184750-197128 GCA_032468215.1 Stegonotus admiraltiensis | reverse complement strand
TATCCTCCCTTATCTTATTGTTCTGGTCATCCATAACCTCTTTAATCCCAGATATGTCATCTGTAATTTCCTGAAATGTTTCATCTATAGCTGCAGTTAAAAACTGCAACTCTTCCTTTAAAGTTTCTTTCATAGTCTCTTTCATAGACTCTTTCATATACTCTTTCATTGATTCTTTCAGAACCTCTTGCAGAGCTTCCACTACCTGTGGGTCAATAGGCAATGGAAATTTTGGTGTGTGTGCTGGAGAACCCCCAGCACTTCTAGAAAGTCCAGACTTTAGTTGTTTGGCAGCCAAGAAATGGAAGGAGTTTTGTGCGTTTCATATATGGAGTGATTTGTGGGAGAAAGAGAGAATTATAGACATCTTCAGGGGGCAAAGGAGGCAAAAATACCCTATCATTCATATCATAATTTCACTCCACAAATGAGATCAATTGTATAAGTCATGTCATTTACACTGTGACATAATGACATGCATTGTATTATCATGGTTTGACCAGATGCCTATATAGAGAATGGTTGGTGTATTCAGACAGGGTACAAATTAATTTTGTAACTGGTCTAGCTTGTTTTATAGGCAGTTAAATTTAATTAGCAGTTATTAATCCAACTAGTATAGGATTATATATATATATATATATATATATATATATGTATGTATGTATGTATGTATGTATGTATGTATGTATGTATGTATATATATTATCCTGGCCATGCCCATTTTTCTGAAATGAAGCTCCAGGAAGATATATGTATGTGCTGTGTAGGGCAAATCTTCAGGATTCATTTCAGTAGACATAGCAGTTCTATGTTAACAAAATTTATTCTTCATAGCACCTGAGGATAGGACAAGAAGTAATGGGTGGAAGCTTGTCAAAATGAAATCCAACCTGGAAATAAGGAGGACTTTCCTGACAGAAATATTAAGCAGTGGAATGGCTTTCTTCCTGGAGTTGTGAATGTTACATCACTGTAGGTTTTCAAGAAAAGATTGTTCAACCTTTTGTCTAGGAAGATATAAGGAATTCTGGCCTGGGAAGGGCATTGAACTAAAAGATATTCAAGATTCCTTCCAATCCTATAATTCTATGGTTCTAATTCTATAATTCTGTGAAGATGAAGAAACTAGACACTATATAATCTTAAGGATTTTTTTTTAATAAAATGATGTACCATTGTTATATGGCACCATAAAATTATGAAGAATATAAAAATATTTCAAAACTATGTTGGAAATTCAGAAAAAAATAAACCTATGACATATAGTTTTGATGATTACCTTGGATACATTATATAAAGAATAGAGTCATCTTGTAACTTTAGAGAAAGAGGTAAATCTACAAATGTACATATCAATCTGTAAAGAAGATCAAAAACCACTTTATATCTCCCCCCACCTTTTCTTTCTATTTGTTTCCTTTTTTTCTTTTTGCTCATTGGATTTAACTTTCTTTCTTTCTTTCTTTCTTATTTGTATCCCACCTTTTTATTTTTAAAATAATTTAAGGCAGTGAATAGAGCCAATACACCTTCTTCTTCCCTATATCCTCATAACAACATTCCTGTGAGCTAAGTTAGGCTGAGAAAGAGTGACTGAGCCAAAGTCATCCAGTTAGCTTTCATGGCTAAAGTGGGACTAGAACTCACAATCTTCCACTTTCTAGTCTGGTGCCTTAACCACTAGGCCAAACTTGTTCTTTCTCTTTTTTTTTAATTTTAATTTTTACTTTTGTTTTTAAAACTTTTTTAAAAAGTATATTTTCAAAACCTGCACATTTTAAGACAGCATGGATTGGTCTTAAATTATATTATAGTTTCCAAAATATGTATTTCAGTCTATCACATTAGAAGGGTGCCAGCTGGGAAAGCACACTGAGTACATATAGACTTTTCTCAGAGCATAGTTACCACTAATGTTCACAATGTGGATCATAAACACCAACACTTTTAGTAGCACATGTATAAAATTGTGTTTTATGATTAAAGTAACAAGAAAAAATATTCACTGTCTAGATATGCATTTATGCAAGGAAGTAAATATCTTTTATAACTACTGTATATAAAGCAGTTTTAACACTGCAATCTCCAATTATCCTGTAATTTGCAACACTGAAACTACTACTGTTTCAAATGCTATTGTCTAGTCATTCCACTTTTGCAACCATCCTAAAATAGTATTATATTAATTTTCTCCTTAGAAGATTATCTTATTTCTTAACAAGATAAGAATATACTAAGCAAATATACAAAGATGTTAGAGATAGATGTATACTAAATAGATAGATATGATATAATGTTCTATGTAAAACTATAACTATTCAATCACAATATATTTTGTGATTGAATCCATTTCAACAAAAATAGAGGGATTATTATTACCTTTTAATAAGAACCAACTACCATATTTATTCCTATTATAGATACCATCCCGCTAGTGGCTTCATCCCACATAGGTTTCCTTGAATATAATGAAGCTTAGTCATTGCTTATTGATTAACATTGCAGCCAAAATTCTGAAATTTATTAAGTTCAAAATTCTGTTTATTTCTCACTGGTTCCAGAGGGCAAGGAAAGTAATTGAAAATCTTTACAATTTTTAAGTGTGGCTAAAGATGACTATAAATACCTTTTCATATCTTTTCTACCCCATTCCATCCTTTTCCTTATAGGAATCCCTTTCTCAGGCTTTTGCTATTCCATTAGGACCTATCTTCATTTGGCTGGCAGTTTTTCTTTTCTCTCCCTAAATCTAAACAGGTGTACCATTCTCTAGCGGCTGGCCAACCAATGCCAATTGGAGTGGAACTATTACATCTCATCTCAGTGAATCAATATGCAGCATAAGAAATGAGTACATCAATCTTAGAAATATGTGTTGAGCTGGCACTGGAAACCTATGCATTCATCATAGTAAACTAGATCCTGAAGCAATTTTTGCTGATCTCATTAAGGGAAGATTCCATGTTTCTCAGCAGCTTTTTTAAAAAGGTAATGTGTTAATTTATGCAAGTATAATAGAGAAAGAAGCACTTTTTTCATATATCATACTGTATTGTGTGAACAGAATAATGCTCATTATGTTGGAAAATGAATTCAAAGCAACCAAAATGCTCACTGGAATCTCTTTCCTGTATGAGATTGTACTTGCTACTTGACAAGTATATGCAATGAATACAATGTAGTACTTATTAATTATAGCAAGGACAGACGGAGGATAGGACGGGAGGGAGAGGTATACCGCTGGCATTGTTTAGACTTAGAGACACATGGAGATACTCAAAGAAATTGATTGGTTTCTGCCATAACCTCACAGTGATTGAAACCAGTCATTCCTTTCCTCAACTTGCACAGTGATTAAAAATGAAAAATCCAATAAATGGGATTTAATTTTGCCAGGATATTGGTTTTCATGCTGAATTGTGTAAGTATTCCTATAGGAAGTATCAATAGAAGGTTATCCATATTAAATCAGTTCTGCATTACTGATATTATCATAAATGTGTAATGTAAGCAAGGATTTTTTAAAAAAATAGTATAGTACTAAGAATCCTGTAAAAATAAATATTTGATCTAATCTAGCTCCCCCTTATATCCATTTTTTAAAACTGTAAAAGTAATATGTCCATAGCCAAGTCATCTGGCAAATTTACATTATTTGTAAAGTTTCTAAAGTCTCTTTAAAAAAAAAATAGACTCTTCACTTAAAAGCAGAACCTTTTAGTCATGAAATTCATCAATAGTATGAATAGTATGGTCTATTTTTGAATTTGAATTTTAACATTATTCCTTATGATCATTTGCTTGCTTTACTACCAGACTTTGTTTCTATAAATATAATTCATTAATCCTGACGGCCTTATTCAAATTGATAATTAATTTTCTACAAGGTCATGCTCTGACCTTGTATTTAATAAAACTATACACATGGATGCAGTAACATTACTTAATCTGCTTTTTAAAAGGTTATGAAGGTGAGAATGTAAATTGATATTTCAGATTAGACTATTCTCTTCATTAACTTCATTTTGTGAATTTTTAAAAATGGTTATTGGTTATTAAGTCATACTGAGTGCTTTTCCAAACTGAAGGCAGATAACTATTTAATAATAATGATAAACGAAAGTAGTGGATAGATTGTAATCAAGCTGAATTTAAAATAAGAGTATATTATTCAAAATAAAGAGTATGTTCATTTCATTTTCTTCAACTATTAATCTATAGGTGCACAAGTTGATTATCCTGAACTCAATTGTTTTGCAGAGTGCATGTACGTCTGAACATATTTGGCTTTCTTTACACTCTGGGCAATAATATCACAACTTCTGCAGCATCTCTCTCTTGTACCTTTAGTTCAATTCAGCAAAGTTTGCAAAACTGCCAGCAAAACCTGAAAAACAAACAAGTGAAAAATACTTTAAAATACTGCTAGTCAACAGCAGCCAAGCAGGACGCTGAAATGCAATAGCTTTTACTATTTTGTCAGATTTAAGATCTACTACCAAGGGTAAAAGAGACACAAACTAACTGGGCTAATATATTTTTAAATACACATTTCTCCAATTGTGCTTGCGTCAGTTCTCTAGTTGCTAAGCTGAAGGCAAAGTGATAAATTTCGATAGATAGAATGGCTGAAGTGATATAAAAGGCCTTTGGGGGAATCAGATCCAGTAGATAGAACAAGTCTTTGCTTTTTCTTCCTATAAATGATAAGATGTAAGGATTGGTGTTGATTTTTAGCATTGGTTGAACAACTAGGTCAGCTTATCAAATTAGAATACAACACTTTCTAATTTAGCAGGTTGAAGGTTGTAAAGTATTATGTTGTGGGAATGATTCTAGCTACAGTATTGCAGAGGTTCATTTTTCTACATTTTCTTTTTCTTGAGGGAAAACCCGAGACTTTATATTATGCAATTTAGAAAAGAAGAAAATAGAATTAAAGCCTCTTTCCACCATCTCATTAATTGAATACATTTGCATGAAAAATAGTAACAATGATGGCATGGATAGAAACCAAGGGTTTTTCAAGAGTGTCTTCTTCCCCTCCTTTCCAAACATACTTACCATTCTGACCCAAAATATACCAAATACAGTGCAATACAATGAAGTCTGTTATTTTTTTAAACACCCCTTCTTCGAGTTTCAAAAGAGAACCGTTTAGAGAAGTTGAGGCTGTTGTGCAAGACTCTGACCATCGCTCCTGATCCTTACTTAATAATTGAAATTATGACTTAAGGAAAATGAGAAGGGGCAATCACTGACGGCAGATTTCTACAGCAAACCACAATGAAGGAAATTTTGTTTTTTCTAGTCTAGGTCCTAGTCTAGGTTCTAGGTTTTCAAGTGCTAGGTCCACTCTTTTTTGTTTGTTTTTTTGGATCAGCCAAGTATTGTTCCATTGGTTGCAACAGGAATTCATCAACTGGTTTATATCCCAAGTCTGACATCATTGACTGAGAAAGAATGATTGGTATAAAGTTCCCCAACTATGTTTCATGTATAAGATGGAAATAGAAGTCACATTTTCCTGGTGTCAAGCCTGGTGCTTTACCCACCAGACAAGATTGTCTGTCAATGAAGGAAAACATTGATGTCACAATGCAAAGTTAAGCCATATGAAATTTCAATCAAAGTCTGATGGAAGTACCTAAAGCACAGGATTTATTTTGTATGATGATAACTGCAAGGTTTTTTTTGACTTACTCTTCTTGTCCCCCTGCCATGAGCAAGGCTATCTTAATGCAGCTGTGTTAGGAAAGAACACACTTAAAGCAACTTATACAAGCTGTACAGTTATCTCACAATTTTATTTGCTACAGATATTAAAGTTTAATTATTAAAAGGGTAATCTTCATTTCTTTCTTGCCCAACCTTCATGTTAGGGTGATCACACAAATTAATTTTACCGTTTTAAATTGTCACAGTTACAGTGTCTTTCCCTTTCACTTCTGCTTTCTTAATATATATATATTTATAAGAGTTGAATTCCAAAGGCAATACATAATACAGCCAAAAGACCTCTCTATCATATCCTAATAACTTAGATAGGTGCAATATATTTACATTAGATTTTTGAACTGTCATTGGATTGCTAACTGCTTCCTGTTATTTTTTCTTTATTTTCATTATTTATAAAAGCACACAAAGAAATTCATTATTTTAAACCACATAGGTTAATTAGCTTTAAAAATTGTATGCAAGACAAATCTATAAAATTCTGACTATGGATTTTCTAAACAGCCCTTAACACATCCACATAGGCATTTTGATATATGAGTAATTTGTAATAATATTTTAGGTAATAATACAACTTATTTTGGTCATTCCATAATGGTGGAATTATTATTTATTTTGTTTGTTTTTGGTATGCCAATGGTAAATAACCAGACACCCTATAAGATATATTTAAGAATTTAGCCGACAACTTTTAAATTTCATTTCTGACTCCCTTTGATCATACAGGAATTTATTAAGAATTCTTGTTTTCATGCTTTAACTATGAAAAAGAAGCTAACAACTTTATGATTTCCACCTTCAGCAAGGTAGAAACTAACAACTTGATTTCCATCTTCAATGAACAAATTGCTGAAATATTTTTATCCATTACTCTGCCACTTTTATTTGGCATAGTAAATATTCAAAGATGCAGCATCTGATATGATATTAGGATGTAAGAAAAGTATTGCTTATTTGAATTTTATGAAGCTGATATCAATCTTTCATTTCATAAACTTCAGCTCTGGTATTGTCCTAAAAGAGAGCTTCAAATCATTTAAGGTGACATAGTCAAGAATACAAATAATAAGATAAAGAAAGATAGAGGAGGCAAATGCCAAAACCTGAATAATACTTTTACTGTGCTCCCTAGCACTAAGGAGAGTATAAGATTGTACAGTAGATATTATTGAAAAATAACATGAAGTAATACTACTGGATGTATCAGAGGAATTTACTGTGTCAAAAGAGTGGAGACAGATCTTTATTATTTTATTGAGTGATCTCTAGCTACCATTCACCTTACCGATAGAAGGTATATGGCAATAAATGAAGAGAGGAACATTTGGGCTAATTCATCTTACTTTCAGTTATCCATCTTCCATCTATTTTAGTTTTTTATTGGGCTATCTAGCTACTTTTTAAAAGAAAATCTCCTAAGAGGCAAATCTCAGAATGGCAAGTATGGATTCTTCAAGCATTGGTGAAGCCTGTTCACTTTCAAAGTGGAAACAACCTTCAGACTATTGATGAAGGAAGGAAGGAAGGAAGGAAGTAAGGAAGGAAGGAAGGAATTTCTACCAAGCGATTCCTATGCTATTAAATTAAAAGATAGTGCATATGCTTAAAAACTATAAGAAAAGAAACGCTTCGGATTTTAGGTGAATTTGTTCACAGAAAGCTATTTGTTTAAGGTTCCTTGTCTTTTGGAGCCATCATTTGAGACTGGAAAAAAAAAACCCCAAGGAAAGGCACTTATTAAATTTAAAATCTCTCTTAAATTGTTTCTTCTGAATTGTTTTCTAAGACCACACAATTTTTCTAGCATATATATATAGTGAAAGAAATGTTGAGAAAACGTAAGAATGTTATCCATCAGTCCGTCATAATTTGCTTTTTGTGAGTAAGGCCGGGCAATTACCAGTAAAAGTTATATGCACACACAATAACAATAAAACTCAACATTGGTGGCAGAGTAAAAGATAAAATATTACTACAGTTTTGTGTTGTAGATTTTTCTGAGTAGCATTTTAGTATTTGCACTCCAATTCTGGCTCACTTCATCTTAATTTCTGAGGTAATTTATTTTCCCCTTTTCTCTGTGTGTCATATATTTTTATTATCTATATATATATAACATTCTGGTCAGCAACTGTAATAAACAATAATGATCATATTTTGTTCAGTTTGATATTGGGGCTTTTCTGGAATTTTGAAAATCAATGCAGAAAGTGGTCTTTGTTATATATAATAATCATGTCTTAGAGCAATGCACAATTTGTACGTGATTTGGAACATGTGTTTCATATCTAATGTTAGCCCAGCAGCTTAAAAAAGTAAGATGCTTTTAAAATGCTGTAATTACCGTTAAGGCAACCTTTTTTTAAAGACTAAAGACTGAAAGAAGTCAGGGCAACCGAATAAATGAACAGGTGATATGTACTAGGCTTGCTCTCCTGCCAGTCTCTCTTCTCTCAAATAATTTGCAAATGTGTCTGTCAAAGTAGAAGGGGAGATTTGAGAAGAGGAAAGATTTTAAATATAGTCATAATATTCTTTCTCTCTGAAAAAGCTTTTTGGAGCAGCCATCCCCAAACTTACGTCCTTCAGATGTATTAGACTGTAATGCTCAAAATTACTGGGCAGTATTACCTAGTAATCTGGATCAAAACATGACAATTATGATTTTAAAAAATCACCATCCTTCTCCGCCATTAACTGGAGATGAAGGTATTTTAAATTCAAGGAAACATTGTCAGCAAATGAAATTGATTGAGGAGAGTCTAGAAGGAATGTAATTACCCAGGTTGGAATTTGCTCAGGGCAAGAGGGCAACTCTCCCTCCCACCCTTTACTTGAGTTGAATATCTCATTTGGAAAGGTGGCACCTGCATAAGTGGTTGCTTGATGAAGTAATCAAGGTGCTGAGGAGTTAATTGGACAATCTGCCAGCAAAGTCTGTGCATGCTAACTTTTAATAGGTTCCACTGTGAAAGGGGTGATGTGCTGAGATCAGACAAACAGCAGCACAATAGTAAAAGGGTCTTAAATCCTGGAACAGCTTTCACTGCAAATATTTTTAACAGAATTGAACTGCATATGCAAAAAGAATATTTCGGTCAGTAAGATTTAATAATCCCACCTTTAGTTAATGATACCTTTCAACAGGGCCTGGTCAAATGGGGCGAAGATCCAGAAGAAAAATCTTTTGGCTATGAATAATTGTTGCCTAGTTGACATTTATATCTTTAAGGGCATAATTAGAGTTTATATAATCCACAGATTTCAGCCTGCCCTGTCCAAAGTGACTATAAGACTATAAATGTGTGTGCGTGGATAAATATAGGTAGATAGAGAAAGAAATAGAGACAGAGAGATATATAGATATAGATCAGTGGTAGTCAACCGCCCTATCGCCAGCTAGTGGGTGTTCCAGCTTTCATGGTGGGTGGTAGGGGATATGTCCCTACTTTATAAATCACCATTACTGTGGAACTGGTGGGCAGTTAGAAAATTTTACTATTAACAGATATACAAAAGTATAAAAAGGTTGACTACCCCTGATATAGATGATAGAGAGATAGAGATATTATTGTATACCTACAACAATAGGTGGAGAATGGGAAAGAGTAAGAGATTTGTGAACCCCTTTGATTCATTTCAGTAGTTTCATTTTAGAGACCTATAGAGCTAATTAATGCAGGCATAATAATTAATGACATATACTTCCTGCCTGTGTTTTCTCCAATAAGCAAAAACGTTTCTTATAGAAAACTTTATTATGAGTATATTCTCCTGCCCACCACTTTGTTTCCACACTACAATCTGGTTACAATGGATTGACATATGATAATCTACAGCCCAACCCTGAGTGTAACCTTTCAGTACTTCAGATAGGTAATAGAGTCAAAGGACATGCAAATTTGTGGTCCCCCTCCAAAGTTAATAAAGCAGTTCTATGACCGTGAAATAGGTGGCATATAGATTTTAAAAAGATATACATGCATACCCCGGAGATACTGTAGACAGAGAATCTATATGTACTCATTATAGCAAAGCAACAACAACACTTTCCACACTATATGAATAATTCCTTTTAATTGTCTAACTCTGGTTGCTTTTTCTTTAGCATTATGAAATTAAGCATGAAAGCAGCTGAAAACCAATGCACTGTGATAGCAGGATTCACTGCACCTAATTCACATCTGACAGGCATATGTGTATGTTGCCAAGGCAACAATGAAACACACACATTTTATTACAAGTATAGAAGCATGAAAAATAATAACAAACCAAAGAATTGTGGGATAGAATTATAAGCATCCACTGGAAGGAATTTTCAAGAGAGTTAAAAGCATCAATCTGAGCTTAAAATGTTTTAAGTTCCCAGAAACTTCCTAATTAGTGAAATCTTTGTGGCATGAATAATTACTTTGGACCAGCAGTTTTGAGCTTCTCCAGAGTTACTGAGCAGCCTTTAATTTTAACTAGAAGTATTAAAGAATTGATGCCTATTTAACAGGTAACAGGACCATTCATATTAGAACAGGGCTGTCAAACTCCCGGCCTGTGGGCTGGATGTGTCACGCACTGGCCAGACCCACGCCTGGTTTAGCGAAGGAGAAAAAAGTCCCAATACATCATGTGATGCTGCTATGATGATGCGAGTTTGAAACCCCTCTATTAGAACAAGTTTGTATTTTCTTAAAATATTCTACACTTGTTTCAGGGTATTTTCCTTCCCTCTCCAACCCCACTCCAGTCCCCACTGCCTAGCTGCTATTACAATCTTGGCTGCTACAAAACGTCAGGTTCTTTAATGCAGATTCAGCCCATTATTTCACGCCTTGCATTACAGAGTCTGATAAACATGTGGCCTTGGAAGAAGTAAGCAGAATCTGATTTATTGATAAGAGGCCCTGGCAGACAAACTTCTAAAGTATAGAGACAAACATTTGGAGCGACAGGTAAGATCCAAAGTTAAGCCCTGGAGATTTGTATTGTTTTCATCTGAAGCTAAGCCTTCTGTTATGACAATTTTCCTTGCAGAAGATGCTGCTGTTCCTGGAATGATTATGGTGGATGCAATCTGCTGTGGTTAATATGGGTCAAGGTATACCAAGAAGATTGGAGAGTAATGGAAAAGAGTAGAGGGGGTGGGGGAGAGAAAGTAAAAATGACCAGAGAGAAATTACCTTGTAAAATAGCGGAAGCAATGAGAACCTAAAAGAAATGAATTACTGTAACAATAGAGAGAAATATACACTCAGAAGAATGGATACATTTTTCTTCATTATCATTGATAGATTCAAGTTAAATGTAGGTGGTGAAGTAGGCATTACATTAGCCCATTTAGAGAAGAGTCAGTACTCCTTAAATAGAAGATATTTACAATGCAAAATCAATATCACTAAGATATCCAGGGCAATTTTGGGCTGGATCCTACTTATCTTCTTCCAACAATGGTAATTATTGGCTTCTGTGACTCTACTATCATGTTTTATAATTTCTCTCTTCAAGAAAAGTAGGAAGGTATTAATTTAAAATGCAAGAGGAGATGCTCATCAAACCCATTTTTGGAAAAAAAATCATCTGGAAGTATAGGAATAAAGATTTTAAAATGATTGTTTTTTTTTCCCCTGAGCACCAAAACACCTAGCTAAAAGTGAATAAATTTAAAATTAATGAAATATTTACAACATTGAGACTTCAATGGCACAATACCACAGTATGTTTATTCTACAGCTCAGTAAATTATAGAAAGATGAAGAGTTAAATAAATGCTTTTAGCACATCATTATAAACCAAACAAGCTTTCTTTATGCTTTTTTATCTGGAAAAATGACTTTGTTCTCATATTCATAATTATTAATGCAACTATAAGGCATCATGAATAAATCAACACCTCGCCCCTCCTACTGCAATTGTCTCTGCTGACTTCAAGTATGTTCTTATAAATGTACGGGCTGTAATATATCAACATAATTTAATATTTTTACTCATATCCTCAAGCTCTTGATAGCCTTTGAAAGAAAATCTTGGTTAATAGCTGTATAAATATTTACTATCAATGTATGCGTTGAAATAAATCCAAAGCTTACAATTGAAATATATAATAGTTTGGGTATTTCTCTAGAAATATCCTTGATATCGTAATTTGTATAAAGCCTATCATTACCAGTGTACATGTTTCCTAATCTCCAAATATGGAGATACAAAATATGCAAATTAGTTTATTAATTTAGAAATGGACTAACAAAAGCAGAGATAAAACAGAATGTTCTATAAGAAGTGTTTATGGAAGAAAGACAAACAAAATAGCATTGTGCAACAAAATAATTTAAAATATTTAATAATAAATAGTTGTAAATTGTATGAATTTACATACAATTGTATGAATTTATATTGTATGAATTTATATTGCTGAAAATTTAAGACCTAACTAAAAAGAATTTCCTGACAGAACAATTAATCAGTGAAATAATTTACTTCCAGAAGTGCTCCAACATTGGAGGTTTTTAAGAAGAGATTGGGCAACCATTTGTCTGAAATGTTATAGGGCAGTGGTAGGCAAATTTGGCTCTTTTACACCTTATGGACTTCAACTCTCAGAATTCCTGAGTCAGCCAAGCTGTCTTAGGAATTCTGGGAGTTGCAGTC
>JANHZT010009039.1:157621-172908 GCA_032468215.1 Stegonotus admiraltiensis | reverse complement strand
CAGCTTATTGCCCCCACAATCCAGGTCCTCATTTTACCTACCTCGAAAGGATGGAAGGCTGAGTCAACCTTGAGCCTCATGAGATTTGAACTTGCAGTAATTGCAGGCAGCTGGTGCCAGTTAACAGCACTTAGTCAGCTGTGCCACCAAGGCTCTTTTAATCATATCTCTTCAGCTCTTATTCTTAACACTGGTACACCACAGGGTTGCCTGTTGAGTTCCTTATTCTATACTCTTTATGTGCATCACGCTAGTAAATACTATTACTAAATTTGCAGATGATACAACAGTGGTGGGACTCATCTCCTGGGGGGATGAGTCTGCCTATTGAGATGAGGTGGATCGGTTGCTTTCATGATGTGGAGACAATAACTTGGTCCTTAATACCAATAAGACCAAGGAGCTTATAGTGGATTATAGAAGGAATAGATCAGATATCCAGCCCTTGCTTATCAATGGAGACCAAGTGGAGCAAGTGGCCAGTTTTAAGTTTCTGGGTGTTATCATAAAAGAGGACCTGATCTGGGCCACTCACATTGCAGCACTGGTCAAAAGGGCCCAGCAGAGATTATACTATCTGAGACTTCTCAGGAAACAACAACCAAATGAAAAACTACTGGTGACCTTCTACTGCTGCACCATAGAGAGTATTTTAACTTACTGCACCTGTGTATGGTTTGCAAATTGAACAGTGGCAGATAGGACAGCACTCCAAAGGGTTAACATCATTGCCCAGAGAATCATTGGTTGTCCTATTCCCTCTTTGGAAGAGCTTTATAGCTCCTACTGCCTTTAAAACATTCTTGAAGATCCATCTCATCCTGGGCATCTTTTTTTCGAACTATTACCATCTGGCAGACAGTATAGGATAATAAAAACAAGGACTAATAGATTGAAAAACAGCTTCTATCCCAGGGCAGTAACTATATTGAATTCTACTGTATAGTGCAATATTAATGAAATATCAGTTTTCAATTCAATTGTATTAAATGTGTTTGTGTTTTATTTTTACAGTTATAATGTACACTGAAGATAGCATTTAATTAATTAATTAATTATTCATATTTTATGCCACCCACTCTCCGAGGACTCTGGGTGGCTTACAACAAAGACAACATGAACAACATATTGCCCCCAACAATCTGGGTCCTCATTTTACCCACCTTGGAAGGATGGAAGGCTGAGTCAACCTTGAGCTGGTGAGATTTGATCCACTGATCTGCTGAACTAGCAGTCAGCTGAAGTAGCTGCAGTACTGCACTCTAACCACTGCGCCACCTCAGCTCTTAGTTAATACAATTTAATACAATTTAGTTGTACGAGGTGCAATGACAATAAACTAAACTAAACTAAACAAATGGGATTTTACATGTAAGAAAGCACCTTGGTTTTAACAATTATCAATATGAAAGACAAAGGAAGCAGTGGAACAGAAGAGGACGAACAGAAAGAAAAAAGCATAAATAGAAATAGAATGACTATGGCAAAAGAAACCAAAGGTAGTATCAATAGTAAAAGGCACTCTGAGTGCATTCCAAAGCAACTCTGGGTGGCATACAATAAAACTGCTATTAGAACAAAACTAATTAAAACAATTATCTGTAAAAATATAAAAACAAAAGCACAAGCTGAAAAAAAATATCCCCTGTAGTGGGGAGGGGGGGCTTCACTGAACTGTCAATGAAGTTGAGATGTTGATGGTTATTTTACAAGGCTGTGATTCTATGAACTGGAAAATGTGTAATCAAATTCCACAGGATTTGGGAAATAGTGAAGTTTATTTGTGAATACTAAGTAGGACTAAGTGGATGTTATGCCTTTGGATATTAAGAGTCTATAGGAAGAACCCATAGAGAATAGCTCCCCACCCCCAGATTTGATATATGCTTGGCAATTATCAGGGAATTGATTTGAGAAGTAACTTTCCCAACATAGAATGATGAAAGAGCTTTCCAATGGAAATATTGAGCTCATGGAGTAGGTTTTCTTCTACATAGTCAGTATACCCATAAATGAAGCAAAATAACTTTACAAAAGGGTGTGTGTGAGAGAGAGGAGGGGGTGGGGAGAGAGAATTAACTGAAAAGTTGATGACAGAGATGTACTGATATAGGTGTCCAGGATTTTGACAGCTGGAGCACAGAATCCTCTCCAGTCAACTGGAAAGAGGAAATTCTGCAACCATTGAATTGCAGATGACTTCTTCCCACTGCTTCTCCATGCACATTCCACGTGCATCCACATGCACGTGGAATGTTAGTGTAGGAAGACTTACAGCTCTTTAAGGTAATTAAGAGGCAGAAACTCCATGAGTACAAACTTTGTTGTAAGGTACCAGTAACTGAATCTGAAAGTAGCTTCCTCCCCATCACCCTTTTTGGTTTAAGAAACTAGGGAGGATCTCTTTTGATATATTTGCCACACCCCACTGTTTCTGTGGGCTATGCTGCATTCATCTGACTGTTACCTAGTCTGTGATTCCTCTTCCTCCTATCTTTCAAGGAAGTTCTGACAGACTATTACAAGCACTTTCCCAAAGAAATCACTACTTTGAAGTCTAAATACATTGGAACAGCTTCAGTCTATGTCAGTAACATAATGGACTCTTGACCATGAAGCTGTATATCCAGTGAATAGTAGAGGGAGAGAGATTTTAAAATCTGGGCAAGGGGAACTTTACATACGGCAACAAATCCCCAGCCCACATGGCTTTTTAAGCTTAATCTGACTACTGTGTCACCCATCTGCAATTTGGTTGCTATTTCTGGAATATAAAATGCTGGCTGAATTTATTTACTGTGCTAAGCCACTATGTGCTTTCTGTGTTTGTATTTTACCATGTTCTGTGAAGCCAGCCATTGCTCTTTGGAAACCATTGTTTACAGTTTAGTAACTTAGCCAACTGAGGTTTATTTCAAGAAATTATATCTATCATGTAAGCATGATAGAATTTATATATATATCATGTGAGCACAATTAAAATGCTACAAATTTTCCAAGAAACTGTTGAAAGCAAGAAGGAAAAAAATCAAGAGTTTTTCAAGTGGAATCAAAAGGAACATGTAATTTTATGAAGGGGTTGACATTATTAATATGATTCACAAAATGAAAAGATCCTGTCTGCAGGTTCTACAAAGTCTCTAAATTGGCCTTTCCCTGTATAAGTGTGATAGAGGAATAAAAATTAACTGGAGAAGTAAAACTTTAGGCAAGGAAGTTTTTCACTTTACCGTTACTTCTGCTGTACTGCTTCAGCTAACCGAAATGTATGGTGTACATTTGCCAGTTAATCACTCAAGTACAACAAAATTTCACAGGACACCTGTAGTTACATTTAAAGACTTCCTGAAACATTTGTATTTTATTGTGTGTGGTGTACATGCAGATATGGCTAGATCAATCACATTTCTTGAGTATAGAAAATAGGTTAGAACAGGAGCAATTTGGCTCTATGAAAAGTCAAGACGGACATAGTTGTCTCAGTCAGTCAATCTACCCTGCCTTTAGCTGTTCGCTTGAACTGCTGTTGCCAAGTGAACCAGGGTTCCATTTGCCTTGCAGAGGTGTTTGTTCTAATTGCCATCAAAACAAAGCACTTCTTTGAAGATCCGCACAGACCTAGTTTAAGAAACACAAAAAGACATCCGTCGGCTGTTACAATCATGCATGCATTTATTTTGTTGAATCTATGTACGCTGAAAAAAAACTTAGCCACTTACGATGGACCTTCAGATAGCTCATATTTTGATTTCTGTGATTGCTAACAGATATGCAAAGGAAAATCACTTCATCTCTGTAAAATCGGCAATTGTCACTTATCTTTCCCCTGTTTATTGCGCTGCAGAAAATTTACTGCATGTAATACAAACCAATAATTAATGTATGCTACAAGGAGACATATTTGTTTTGTTCCTTGTATTTTAGCCACATTAAAATACAATGTATTTTCTGGTTGTTTTATTATTATTATTATTTTTAGTTTTCTTTCTGGAATACCAAACTTTCGAGAAATATATTCTCTAACAGTTCACATACATTAATTATGTAATATGAAAGATGATTGGATTTGTCACTGCTGAAACTGTTTAAATTGCCCCCACAACTCCATTTTGCTCAGTATTATTATATTGTTTCAATAAAATTTTAATTAGATTTTTGTACTTTGCATTCTGCTTTTAGAACCCTAGACAGCAGGATGTTCAATTTAGTGAACAAAAACATTCTGTATAGAATAAACATAGTATCATTAGACAGTTGAATAAACTAAAATGTTTATCACATAGACCACCTTCACAGTAATAGGGGGGGAAAGCACATCTTTCTGTAAATTGGCATCCAGATCTTCTGTTTTATCTCTGAAATTGGTCTTACATCCTTGTGAAAGTTAAAATCTCATAGAAAGATTTAATTATGGCAAAATTTGATCTCTGAATTCTAAGTGTTTCAAATGGAATTCCAAATGGAAACAAGCTTTACAATAATGATACGCTATTAAACAAAATAATTGAATTTAAAATTGATTTTCAGTCTGATAGCGATATTTTTTCCATTTTAGCAAAATTTATCAATAATACTTGGATCCACTGACCTGAGAATAATTGCCCAGATTAAACTATCTTGGATAGGAATGCACAAATAAGAGTTTGAGGGAGATTCTAACAGCCTTTGCAAATGCCTCTTAGTTTAGATAATTCATTTGAGATACAAGAGACATGAGGAAATTACCTTCCAAACTGATTAATACTATCCAGGATTTAATATAGATCCAAGTTTAAATCTATGACATAACTACGGCAAAGCTAAAACTGTAGGTATCATTAAAAATAGTGATGGGTACTATTTGGAGGATACTAAATTTACCTTGAAGCAACACTATTGAGTCTCTGTTTGAGAAAAAAAACATGACACACAAAATGGCTAAGTGGAAAAAGCTAGTTCAAGATGTCTTGTGACTGATCTTCTCCTGAGACTGCATATGCATGTATACGAGCTACGGAAGCTAATCTTGTCTGATAGACCATTTTCAGACTCTATTTAGTGAACATTTCTTTCAACTGAATGTATTTGACTTAGTTATTGATTGTTTCCTAAGTCCACCTGTAAGATATTCAAACTCATAGCACAACCAAGTTACATGGGGAATTTGATCCCTGCAGTACTAACCAAAGATCTGATTGGTAGCTTCTGTATTGCCTACTTTGTTTACCTATAATGAGTCCTCTCTCAAATATCTGGTGGATCAATAACTATTCCAAAATTTAAGAAAGAAGATAAGATTGATCTAGCCAATTTCAAGTCAATTAAGCTTCTGAGCATTAGTATGCTATATGCAAGGCATCTTTATGTAAAATTTCTTGATTGGTTAGCTGAAGAAACCACCAATTTCAGAAATGAACAATCAACTTTCAGTAAATATCACAAACAATTCATAATTTCTCCAAGGACTTACAAATCATTGAGGGAGACTTGGAAGTCTTACAATTCTCAGAAGCAGTTCTCACAATTCTTGAAGAGATAAGATAGTAATTAAGCTCATATAAACAAAATTAGTATCAATATATAGTCATCTCTTACAAAAACCAATAACATTGTAAGGGTTATTTTTAATTATATCTGTGTTTTATTATATGATAATAAGTTTTTAGGCAAAGTTGCTACATCCTTAAGGGATACAACAGTTGAAACTTTCCCCAAGCTGGAAAAAAAAAGTTTAGCTGTACATTTCTGCCAGTTAAGGCACAATAAGGCACAACCAATAAAAAGGCTAGTAATACTTCTTGTTTTATAGATATCAAGTAGTATGATTACATGTACTTTCAAAAGATTGTAAAATGGATCTTTTATAGTCTATATTGTGTTAATAACATTCATTCATAATAGAACAAACTGAAAGAAAATGCTACTATTCAGCATTTATATTGTGGATTAAGAGTATGTACATATTTGAAGCAGGTTCATCTAGCATCATCAGGTTGGGGATAGTGTTTCTTAAATTTGTATCCCAGGTTGGGAATTCATAGAAGTCTTCTAAAGTGTCTGGAGAGCAACAGAATGAGAAAAGTATTCTACTCAAGACTCAAGTGAAGAATGTGACTTTCAGCACTTTAAACATTTTAATTATAAATGCTTAAGGGAATAAATACGCTAGAAATGTAAAATTAACAATTCTGGTACAAAAGCTCTTTCCTTTTAGGATATCACTTCATGTCATTATTAGTGTAAGGGAGTATTCAAAACTGGACTTTTCATGAGCCTAACAGATGTAACTCATTCTTTCATTTTTCCATGCTATCACTTCTTTTATGCTTGTACAGAGTCTTTTTACTCCAGCTTGATTTCTGACCAAACATGACTTTATTGTTTTCTTGGCATTGCTATTAATGTGATTTCCTATTGCTTTCCCTTGGATTTTTTTTGAATTTAGTTGTCCAGACTACTACTACAGTTTGAGATTTCCTCTGATTCAAATATTAAAATGACCCAATCCTGCTTTTCTTGAGATCAACCAGGGTTGGTTCTGTGCTGCCACCTGGTAAGACACAATACATAGAAGACAAAGAAATAAGTGCAAACATACTGATGAACACTGCCAGCAATGTGTGTTTTTACTGTTTGCTGTTTTGAGAGACTTGCTATACAGCAACTAAAATCCTTTAGGAATAAATTAACTATATAAAGCAACTATATTGCTTATATATTTCATGTCTATATTGACATGAAAACAAAATGAATTTATAAAGGTCTTAGTAATTTTCATGAAACTAAGCATTGTTTTGCTTTTGCATTCCTAAATCTGAATATAGGTGGAAAGAAAGCCACCCCCCCACCCCCAAGGCTTTTAAATTTTCAATACACTGTAGAATCCTTGACAAGTAGGAATGAAAAAAACAAAGGAGAAAAATATAAAATGGTCAAGGAGGAGGCAACCCCTTATTCCTTACTATAAATAATTGGCCATTCAAAGCTAGAGGGCATACACCTTAGAAAATAGGAATTTCTTTAGATTCTTTTCATTGCCTTTATATTCTCAAAATCGTATTTCCATTCTTGACATTTTTATCCAAGCAGATCTTGGCAATGTTTGAGTGATTTATTTATCTCAATTCCTGGTGACAGCCACCACTTAAGTCCAAGAGTAATGCAGCAGGCAGTAGCAATTGCTTCCCAAGTATAAATGGACAAAGGTGCTTTTTGAAGGCCATGCCTCTGATTTGGCAGTCTCTTCTCTTAGTGAACAAGAGAAGGCAGTCAAAGAGGAAGATATAGAACTTTCCCCCTCTTTGGTTATAAAATTATTCCTATTGAAAAGTACACAATTTTATGGGGCACATTAGCTGCAATGCCCCTGGCATATGCCTACAGTGCAACTGTGCAACCTCATCCCTTACTTTGATTCTTTGACATTTTTAAATCAGCTGCCAGTAAGTATGCATTTCAACAACCATGTTTTAGAGTATGTTTTGCGTTTATTACCATTATTAACACAGTTCCAAGATTAACATTTCTGTTTTTATTTGTTCGCCTATTTTCATTGGCCTTAAACTGGCGGTTTTTGTTATCCTCTTTAAAAAAGTTTAAACTATGGCAAATTCTGTACCTGGTGGAAGCCATGAACTCCAACAATCTTTTGTGGCTCAAAGCTTCTTTCTTTCTAATTCTGTATTCATGTGGTGTGATTTCTACATTCACCATCCGCCCTGAATTAACTGCCAATAAAATCATGCATGATATATATATATGGAGGGGTTTGCATTTTATTATTTTCTGAGGCATCACTGTACAATTTTACATCCAAACAGCATGTACAGATTTCCAGCTGAATGCTTTTGCAAACTTATACTTAGGGCAAACATTAATATCTTATATGAATAGAAATCGTCCCCTGAAGTAAGGTAAGGTCAGATTCAGCCACATCCTGGATGAGTGGCTTTGCAGCAACATACATTTTAATCACTGAAGGAGCAGTACAAAATGCAAGAATGCTGGTCCCAATAGCGGTGGAAAGAAGTCAGTGACTGAGAAACAGATGTTGCTACATTTCCGGATATTAGATTCGAAATCCTGAGTCCCAGTGATTGAGAACCAGTCCAGTGTTGAATGAAAAACGAGTTTCTATTAAGAAGCAAGCAAGAAGGAGCAAAAAGCAGACCAAGGGGAAACGAAAATTGATATTTATACATGCCAGCTATGGTCTGCTTAGTTTTTAAAAGCGGGAGCGCGCGCGCGCGGCGCACACACACACACACACACACACACACACACACACACACACAGAGGGACGGAGGGAGGGAGGGAAAGAATGAAGAGACAACAGGCAGACAGATAGGTTGCTTGCTTGCTTTTCATAATTTTCACTGACCTGCACTAAATGGGAATATAATTGCGAAAGACGGCGAAGTACAGCTGAGTTATCAAGCACTTTAATTTCATTCCCCATATCCCTCAGTAATTCTAGTACTCCGGAAAAGTGAATGGGAGCCGTCGCGTCCTAACTATACTGACGAGAAAATCCCAGGGAGTCGAAGCGATTGGCGAGAGAGAGCCGGGAAGAAAGGCGGGGGGAGCAAGCGGATAGGCGATTTTGCGACTGCTACCCAAGCAAGCACCAGCCTTCACTAGCCAGGGTGCGTTGGCGGGAGGCGCGCCCTCTCCCTTGCTCGTTCTTTAATTCAGCTCCTCCCCCCGTGGTTGTGGCTTTCCCTTCCATCAAAAGCCCGATCAGCAACGCCAGTCTTTTGGTGGGGGCGGGGGCGGGAATCCGAAAGAGAAAGAAAGAAAGAAAGAAAGAAAGAAAGAAAGAAAGAAAGAAAGAACCGCTTTCCCTTTTTCTATCAACTTCAAATACGGCAGAGTCGGAAACTTCTGTGGAGTTATTGGCATCTTTTATTATCAAAAAAATAATAATTCAAATCAATTAAAACATCTGCAGCGTCCCCCTTTCGATTTGCGCTCTGTTTTTTGTTCATTTCCCCTTTTCCTCAAATCAGCGTTGCTTTTATTTTGTTTTGATTTTTTTGTTTTCCCCAACCGCTTCCTGGGAAATGGGAAAAGTTACTAGCCGGTACCCAGGGTGGCATTTCGCTTTGCTGGCCGCTCGGACCTGGCTTTTGATCCTTACTTTTGGCTTTATCGGAGCAGACATCACTTGCCGATCGTGCCGCTGGCAGGTGCAGCTGCAGCCGCAGCCACCAGCCCGAGGATTATTAATGAACTTGAGGACGGCACGAGGAGGCAATGGGGCCGGAGAGATACCTGTGGATAAAAGAGGTGAGAAGCCCGCGGATCGCAGACAAGAGGGGGCGGATGCCGGCAGTCCGATCTCGGCGGCTTCTGCCAGGGAGAAACGTGTCGGGATGGGATCAAAGGGTTGGATGGGACCGAGCAAAGTGACCGGCGAGCTGCCAGAATTTTCCCCGATCCGACCCAGACTATCTCCTCCGGATGTTGACAGGCCCACCCGCAAAAAGTTAGCCTCGGCTCCCGCTCTGTTTCCAGCGGAGAGCGGAGGGCGTCGGGGGGCCAGTTCGGAGGCCGGCCGGAGGTCCGTATCGGCGCTCCTGAGCCGGCGGAGAAAAAATAACCGGAACGATCGGAGAAGGCGGTCGAGTCGGAAACCCAGAGGAGCTCCGGCTGAAAGAGACGCGCCGTTGGAGAGCAGGGCTCGGGCAGCGCCGGAGCAGCTGGCAAAAGCCACGCGCTTCCGACAGGAAGAACTCAAATTGACAAGCACGACCTTTGCTCTCACTGGAGATTCGGCGCATAACCAAGCCATGGTGCACTGGTCGGGCCACAACAGCAGTGTGAGTAGCCATAACAATTAAGCAACAGACCACAGTGCACAGGGCAGGGAGATGGCGCTCTCCCAGCAAGCATTAAATCCTTGCCTGCTGTTTGCTTTTCAGCAAGATGTAACCCGCTTTCCCTTTCCTCTGTGTTGGAGATGATGATGATGATGATGATGATGAATGCAACAGCAATTGATCATAAAACAGCAGCAGTAGTAGCATTGGCTCCTTTTGGAGGAGTTTTCTCCCCCCCCCTTTTTTTTTTTTTACAATCTTAGGTTTGTTGTATCTGAAGTGGCTTCTAAGGGCTTCCTTTTCCAAGCAGAAAGTTTCTTGGCTTTGCCTGGTAGTGCCTTGGATTTCATTGACCAAGAGATACAAATTTAAAAGGAAATCTTTGGCTAGGCTAAGGCTTTCTGACATTATTGGGATAAAAGTGTGTGTGAGACCTAGTGTGAATCAGCAAAACAAAAGTTAAAAAAAAACCAAAACATTTCACATTTCAGTCCACAGATATATTTTCTTGTTATCACACAAATGTTAAAATTTAAGGATTAAGAATTTAAGGCTAAACAATGGAATTGTAGTAAAGCATCCTATTAGGAGTTGGAGCTCTCTATCAGCTGAGTAGTGTGTACTGATTGCTATCTACTCTTATGTTCTATCCATTGCTGTTCAGAAGAGATTTATCTTTATTTCCGTCCATCAAGGGTATACAGTTATCTTCCTGGTGCTAGGACACTAGATCAGAAAGTGTTTCTTGTCTATGTACTGTCACCAGTTCATTATTTCTCTAGCTTTCATTTAAGAGAGGATGTCACCTACAATAAAAGATCATTAAGGGTCAGTGGTGACCAGAGGCTTACCTACTGTTATAATTTCCTTTAGGGTGCCCCGATTCCTTTCTCATTCCTTCAAAGAACATAGGTTTCTGGGTCAAGCCTCAGTATCCGCCTTTAGTTGTCTCGATTCATTTGGGTGGAAAACCAGAATTTTCTCTCACCTGTTGTTCTTGGGTTTATCCCTATAGTTCAAACGAGATGTTTTCTGTCTGCTAATTCAACTCTTACCTTGTAAGCATCTTTACAAAAAGTAATTCTAGCTTTCCAAGATGTCCTGTGCTGCTATAATGAAGATCAATCCAAATGAATAGTTTAACTATTTGTTTAACGTCAGTGTTTTGCAGATTGAATTTTGTTTTTTGGAAGAACTAGGATAATGCAGGCTGGAGTTCTCCATATAATAGCATCAGAGTTAGCCTTCTAGGAGAAATTAAAGGGAGACAAAGAAATAGAAAAGACACCAAACCAAAAAAAATGAGATAAAAGTTGACTCTTATTCAGGGATATATAATTTTTCACAGTCTTCTTTGCTCCTTTGTATTTATTTCTATTGTCAGTTTGCTTATTGTAAAAATGGAGGTTAGCTATCTGACCATTATAAAGCCCTTTTTGTATGAAGGTAATATTACAAAATATTAATTTTACTGTGACTATTTAGTATTCATATGGATATCATCAGCACTTTTAGAGGAGTTAGACTTCATTGACTAAACTGTAATCTCATAAGCTATTCAAAAACTTTTTAATCAAGCCATACAAGCAAAAATCCTGCTTCGCTTGTAGGTTTATAGGACCTTTCCCCTTTTTACTCATTTTGGCTATCAAATGTCTGATACAAATCCATTAAAATCAATCCACTTTGACCTGCAGACTTCTCAAGCTGATAGAACAAGTTTGTCATTGCTTAAACAAGAAATGTCTTCATATCTTGCAGCTTAAAAGTAGAATAAATTCTTGAAGAACAGCAGATCATGTATGCACTTTACATTAAAACAAGCTATAATTCTGATTATTAGGATTATAATTTTCCAAATTTCTTATTTCTCTTCATTGCTCGTTTCCATGGGAGGTAGGGAAGTTCTTCAATTAATTTGGCTATGTCCTTTAATGCATGAAGTGTTTGGAGGTATTATCTACACAGGAGATATCAATCTTTCCTTTTCTAGTTGTGTATTTGTTCACTAGATATTCAGCACAGTGCGCTGAGTAAATAATGTAGAATAGAGAGCTTCAGCCATTCCTTAAATGGTTTCTCAGTGAATAAAATGAAAACAGTGCTGAGTCATTCTGTTTGGCTGAAGAAAAGCCTTTTGTAATATCTACTACAATCTTAAATGATCTTGTTTCTAAAATGAAAGCGACATGTTGCCTACAATTTCTCATGTTAAGATTTTAAAATAAATTTCATTGTTGGCCACTTTCATCTAGGCAATCAGGACAATGTAAAAGGTTTAATTTATGTAACAAAACTAAAGGTAAGTTTTGCATCAATTGTTGAACAGTTGTTTTGTGTCTACAACCATAAATTACATGCTTGGTTTGACAAGTAGCAGACGTCATAGTGACACCAGCAGTGATTCAGTCTGGAATTATTTCCCTTAATATCTGCATTTTCTTTATATCTTACCAGGTCAGTCCATATTCAAATCCCATTTACTAGTTGTCTATCCACAGAATAGTTGTTGCTTATTTCAACATTTATCCTTTTTAAAATGGAAATAAAATGGAATTGCCATTCTCCTTATCAAGACATTTTAAGATACCTTTGGTGCATTGAACAAAGTGCATCTGGAAGATATTTTATATTAAAACAAGCATTTGTTTTGATATGTGATTTGTACGCGATACATGTGAAACTAGGGTGGATTATTTATGTATTTATTTATTATATTTATTAGATCAGATTAAATTTTTATCTTGCCCAGTATTGGATTCTCATAATAGCCAACCAGCACTTATGAGAAATCAACAAGTAAGACCTGAATACAATAGCACTACTCCACTTATGTTTCTCATCAACTGATATTCAGAAGAATAGTTCTTCTATTACAAGACATCATATCTAGCTGTCATGACTAGTTGTTGTTTTGATTGTTTTATCCATCATAATTTTTTCTAAGATATTTAGTTGTATGGCCATCACTATATCTTGGTGGTGAAATTGAGATGCTAATGGTGAACTTTAATACATTTTTATTATCACTGATTAACCATAGCTGTCTATACAGCACATTGGCTTAAAGAGGACATATTTTAATGAAATAATGAGATTCCCAGCTAGTTAGCTTTGGAAATTTCTCCTTGATAGAGAAACAAACATTTGGATTTATTGCTTGACTAGTAGTAGACTGACTAAGGTTTAAAATAAGTATTTGACTGACCAAAAGGAATCAGAGGAATGAAAGTTTTTAAGAAACCAAGTGTAATTTTCAAATTTGGTGAATCAAATTTAACCAACCAGTAATTTTTTTGTAGTGATATTAGGCAGATTCATGAATGTGTGTATGAGGATATTTAGGAAGAATTTTAAAATGTGTGATAATGTCTATGAATGGACCTTTTTTGGCAATTCTGAAGAATGTTGCATAAATGCTAAATATTAACAGACACTAGCTATTGTCACTGTGTCCAGAAAGTCTGCTTTTGGAGAAACTTATATTTAGAATAGAATATAATTCTTTATTGGCCAAGTGTTAATGGATACATAAGGAATTTGTCTCCAGTGCATAAACTCTCAGTGTGATAAACTAGTGGTAAAGCCCATTTCAGCTATGAAACTTTGAAACTTTCACATCACTCAAAGTAGCCTACCTCACATGGAGGAAAGTATGTGTGTGAAATCCTTCAAAGAAAAGTGAAGCCACAAGTGTAATAAAGCTGTATTGATCAGGTACCAGATTTAAAACAAGGATCTGAGCTTTTAACTGATATATAATAGTTCAGAATAGAAATAAAAGATATGCAAGACTAGACCTTCAATTTTCAGCTGCCATGTAGCCATTAAAGACTCACAATTGTCAGAAAGGATGGTAGTAATGATTGAAAGTTACAAAGACGGATGTGAATATTGTGATTGAATTTGCTTTTCTGTGGGATATTCCTTTGCAATTAAATGTTGACATCCAACAGAACATTATAAAGTAGTAACTATTGTTTAATATTTTTCATCAGCAGAATAGCTATACTTTAGAAACTGTTTCTTTATATTTTTTCAGATTCAAGCATGGTTTTCAGGCTTGTTTGGAATTTTACATGTCTGACATTTATATTTAAGTTGTCCAAATCACTTTGATTAACAAACAAAAGTAGAATGAGACATATTTGTATCATGACAAGGCCCAAACAACGTATTCCCAAAACAATTAAGGTATTATTATACTCCTGCTGAGGCTTCCCTATGTTCTCCTTAGAAGAACAGAACACAGCCAGTGCATTTATTGCCTCTTTTGTCACTTCTTCATTTCTGTTGTCCATGTTATCGACAACCATGTGTTTCAAGGGATATCCTCTGTCCTGTGGTGTCTAGCTACAAAGGCTTTTAAGCTAATGTCAGCCTTTTGACTTAGACCAGGTTAGGAAATAAAGTGCTTTTGTTGCCCTCACATTTCACAAATGTGTGAAATTGTCCTGGCTTCTGGCATTTACTTTAGTTGCAGAGTGGTCAAAAGGTTTGAGTAAATGTTTTTTTTTCTCATTTTGCAGTAATCTCTCCAATGCAGTCTTCAATTAAATCCCAAGAAAAGATTTCATGATAGAATGCCTGCTTGGAGGTCTTTTCAGTTTAGGAAGCCTGGGCAATCAGAGAAGCTGCAGAATGATGGAGGGAAGTGTTAACATCAACAACCTTCTCTACCTTTCAGTAATAATGTGAACTCAAAATGCCAGCCAAAGGAAATTCTAAAAATATTCTAAAGTGCCCTGAGAATAAGCAATTAAAACTGAAGGTTGTTTTGCAAAAGAACATTTGGAAGCTGGATAATGAAATTTTAGCACTGTACTTCTCTTCTGCAATGGCTGATAAGAACAGCAATGCTAAATATTTTTTCATTTGAGGTTGACGCCTGGTGACTATATGGATCATGCAAATCATTCCATGAGAGAATCTGACACGACCAGATAACCTTTTGAAAACTTTGAAGCAGGTATATCGAGTCTGTGAGCAATTACTCTGCCGCTTTGAGGAGTCACCCAGATGGACTTTTTTTAAAAAATTGCCAGCAAAACACCTTGCTGAACAATTTGCACAAGTCTGATGAAGAGAAAATGATGGAAGATGGCTTGAAACTTGGGGCGCACTCTCTGATTCCCATCATTGTTTCATGAACATGTCCCACTAATCATTTGTATGACATACTGTCATGATGTTACTTTCAGCTCAACCTTCTCATAGTTGCCTTTAGTAGTTCCAGTTTTAAAAATCTGTTTTCTATCTTTCAGTGACACAATTTTTGTGGTGAAGTCATGCTCCATCAATGACAGAGCAATGTGGTTGCTTACACAGTCAGGGATGGGATCTAGAATAAGAACTTCATATTACTATGAATTCCTTTTATTCCATGGAACTTGCCCTTCAATTCTATCTAGACCCGCTCCAGTCCGGCTTCAGACATGGGCACAGCACAGAAACGGCATTGGTCGCGCTGGTTGATGATCTCTGGAG